>JAMLFT010000397.1:0-43999 GCA_026544285.1 Pachyrhizus erosus
TTGGACAATGCTTAAGATAAAATATTTATTTTTATATAATTAAAATTTAAAATAAATAAGTATTTTTAAGTATAATGAATAATTTAAATCATAATATAAAATTATTTTTTATTATTCATAATTTATTATAAAAATATATTCAATTTTAATTTAGAAATTATAAATTCATATAAGAAAGGCTAAATTAAAAGAGATAGGTGGTTAAAAATGTCAAATATATAGGTGAAAATAAATTAATGACATTTTGAGGTAATTGAGATTTTTTTTAATTGCTTATAAAATAATATCTGAAATGTACCTTTAAATAAAGATATAATATTAAAAATATCTAATAAAAAGAAGGGACATAATGATATTCTCTAAGTTGTATGTTGTAATTAATTTATAATATTTTGTACAATGAGAAAAGTAAAAGAAATCAGTTTATATAGATTAAGTCATGCAAAAAAATATCTGAAACAAAAGAAGAGGAATTACAAATCCCTCTTGATAGGGTCTCCTTGTTTATAAAAAAATAATATAAGAATAGATTTTTTTTTTTGTAAATTACATGTTTAATTTTATTTAATTTTTAATTAATTTACATAGTTATCATGAAAGTGAAAATAAAAACAACTTCTATTCATATATTATAGGATGAGTTTTATAAGAGGAGAGAACAATACATATTCTCTATTGTGAAAAAAGATATTTTGTTATCATTAGATTTGGTAGAGGTAAAATCAATGTTTTACATTTTTTTTCTTTCTTTTTTTCCTTGTTAAAAAGGTTTATTGTAATATGTACTGTAATGTGTATCTTGGATGATCAACTTAGTTTTTATTTATAATTAGTAAACAAAATCAATATTGATTACATAAGATCAATCTAATAATGAGTAATAAAGACTAAATCTTTAATTTTTATCTATTAATAAATAAGATAATAAAATATAATCTGACACTTCCCCTCAAGTTAGAACATATATGATATATAACCTAAACTTGTGGTAAATATAGGAGAAATGGAAGGCAATTCCAATTATGTGGTTGCGTCGGATAAGTGATGGCTCAGTGGTAGCCAATAAAGGCTCGCAATGGTGATAGGTATTGTTAACCTGTGAAGGAAGCATGTACAAAGGTGGAAAAAAAAGAGAGAAAAAAGAGCATGCCTTGAGATAGAGGGAGAAAAGATCCATGGGGGCTCACTAACCAGTGAATCTTATTAGAAAAAAGGTGTCACAAATTGATATGGTGGTTGTGTGAGAACCACAAACATCAGAGTGGTAATTGAAGTGTGAAGGTGCCAAAAAAATGGTTGATATAGTGTTACAGATCAAATGTAGTGATAATGGTCGAAGATGGCGATAGTTACTATGCACTTGCATAAAACAACATGCTTAGAGGCAAAAAAAAAATCTAAACATTTGAAATGAGGCAATCACTGATTGTGTGTCTTGAAAAATTATTGGTAATTGTAAAAAAAAAATAAACAACAAGGTGGATTGAAGTGACATAGTGAATTAAAAAATAATGAAAAAGTGAAGTCATGTCAAAAAAAAAAAGATAGTGCTAATTGAAGTTCCAAAATTTTAAAAACCTAATGTAAAATAGTGACTAGACATGTTATGAAGGGTGGTACTACTCTTATATCTTATCAAAAGGATTTATTATAATGTGTAATGTAATATGTGTCTTACATAATCACATATTTTTTATTCATAATAAATAAATAGAATCAATATTGATTATATAAAATCAATCTAATAATAAATAATAAAAACTAAATTTTAATTACTATTTAATAATAAATAAAAAAATAAAATATAATTTGACACCTATATTTTTTCAATTTATTCTTGTCGACCTTTCTCTCTCCTTATCTTTTTTGCGCTAGATTCATTTTCCTAATGTTTCAAACATCACAAACTTGGAATCTAAGGAGACATGTCACACCACCCAAATCCCCAATTCCCACTCTTTAATTTCTCATTCAACTAGGATTTTGAATGATTTGTCGTCGTTGTTAATTATGACTTTCTTCAGATTTTCAACATAATTTTAACTCCAAAAATAAAATAGACCACAATTCCCGTTAGATTTTTCGGTGTGTCTTTAACCTCGATGACAATTGACAGCAAGTTTTATAAGATTTTTGGCACAACTTTAACTCTAGGCAACAAATTCTAAAGCTTCTTTTTCTTTGTGTTTAAATTTTGATTCAAATATGTGTTTTGGAGGATTGTTTCATGTATTTTTTTTTTACTAATTTTTGTATCAAATTTTCATATATTTTTTTATTTAGATGTGTCTTCAAAGCTTCTTAATGCGTTTTTTTATATTTAAAATGGAAGAAAAAAAAAATAGAGGAAGAAATGAAGGAAGAGAGAGGAAAAGAGGAAAGAAGAAAAAATACAATGGACTGTCACCGCTGAAAAATTGTCTTCAACTGCAACGCACGGTGGTCCACGACAAAAGTAGCAGTAAGTGTGATTGTTGATATTCCGATTGTCCTAGATTGTTATAAGCAATCTCGTTCATTGTAGCTTCAGAGTGAAATGTGTAGTTCAAATGTTATAAAAATAGGTCCTTAAAAGTCTTCTGTAATTAATATAGTTTTGAATTTGATCCTTGTATGGTTAATAATTGAAATGAATAATGTTGTCAACAAATCTTTCATTCACGTTTAGTTAACCTTGTAAGCAGTTTTATTGGAGTTCTTTTTTTGTTTTCTTTTTGGATAAATCTTATTCTTAAGACTCTTCCGGAAGAATAATGTTGAGATTTCTTTTTCCTTGGTAAAGAAAGAGGGGAAGGAGGAGGAGGATGAACACTCTGAAGCTTCGAAGAAGAAAAGGGGAATGAATATATAACAGGAAAGGAAGAGAGAAAAAAATAAAATAAGAAAATTTTACAATCATTGATCTTTAAATGAATTAATCCAACAGATAGCAAATGTTTTTTCAGGGTGAAAGATATGCCCTATCCATAGTAGAATTCATCATATTATAGAATATAAATAAGAAAGGATATAACAGAAAATTAATAACTATTTTATCCTGAATAAGAAAAATTATTGCATTTTTTAGTTGCTTTACGAAAATTTTAAACAGTACTTAAAATTGAAAAAATATACTGATTTAATAGACACTTAACGTGTCATATAAGCTTTCTTAACATGTCGTTAATTACATAGAGATCAAGTTAATTAACATTTTACAACTCTAGAAATTAATTTGGAATTTGGTTAATCATTCTAAGGATCAAAGTTGGTACATACAATTTCAACGACTAACTTGGGTATTTATTCCTCTATACTTTAATAGGACGTTCTTCGATGACAAATCAAGAATTCTAAACAAACTTATAATGGATGCGAATGAATATACAAAAGTACAAAAATAAACGAGAATTTTTATAAAATAAATGGGTCCACTTTTTAGACGAATATTATGAAATTGTTATTTAAAAATACTAGTGCTTGTGACACAGTTATTTTAGCTAGTGATAGAAAGTTTAGGAGTGAAGGTTGTGTCATTTCAACCTTCAGGATTAAAACATGTTAGAAGTCTTTAACAATTAATAATATACGTAAGTGACCTACTAATATTGCAACGCAGATTCATCAAATTTTGAATGCATTAAAAAGGTTAATAAACATTTTAAAACTTATAGCTTTTACTTTATTCATTTCTAAATTCCTCACAGCCCATGCAGGCATTAAGTAGGAACGGCTTATTTTCATATATATATATGCTATCGATAAGGTCTAAGACTTAGGCAAATGAAGTACCCATTTTCAGACACGACTAAGTTTAACACAAGCCAACAAATAGAGATGAATAGAGAGGTGCAAAAAGGACTAATTAAATGCATGGCATGCAAAATGCAAAACGATTGGACTTAGGCAAGAATCTGATCGAGAGGCTTGGACTCCAGTTTGACCTTATCCAATTCATGCAAGTGCTTCTCCCTATCCCTGGGCAGCTTTTTCAGCCTAGCAATCTCAAGATCCTTATTCATCTTCCTTCTGTACATCTCGGCGAATGAGATTGGTTCCTCAAGAACAGCCTTCTCTCCCTCTTCAACCTTGAGCGGATACACAGTCGCTTCTTGCGCTGGGTTTTGGAATGTGGCTATGGATACACGGCTGCAGGTTGCGTTCACCACTGCTTGGTGATCAGCATTCTTGAACCTTCCGTTACTCAGATACTGCATACCTCACATAAATAGTAGTATATACATAACTAATGCAATTTAAAGCTTAAAAAAAAATCATGTTATTTTAAACTAAAATGTATAAAAGTTTAAGTGGATAATATGTAGTAGCATATATACTTACATGACCATGATCTCCAAGGTTGACAACAAAAGCTCCTTGGATAGGTTGAAGGGTGATCCATGTGTTGCCATTATCTCTTGTAGCTTGAAGGCCACCGACCTGATCCTGAAGAAGCAGGGTGATAGTGCCGGGGTCAGTGTGACGCTTGACTCCTAGTGTGAGGTACGGTTGAGGGCATTTTGGGTAGAAATTGATGACAATCTTCTGATCCATATCCACACATGCCTTCCTCACAGCCTCCTTATCCAATCCCATTGCCTCAGAAAAGACCTCCAACAACTTGCATGCCAAACCCATGAGCTTCTCACTGTACTCCTCCGTCACCCTTCTCCACCCTTGTGGCTTCTCTGGCCACCTCGAATAATCCCTGCTTTTCACTGGCTGTGAGAAGTATATCACCATCTCTCTCCAATCCTGCACCGCTTCTCCCTACATGCAAAGCTTCTTGTCAACAAATTAATGCCACATCAATCCGATTCTTTCTTTCTTTCTTTTCTTGCCCATAGATATATTCTCTCCTATCATCTTTTTAATTATTCTTTTATACTTTATAAATAACTTAAAAAGAAAATAAGTATATTTAATGTATGATATTTTCGTTACTTAATTATAAAGATATTGCTAATGTAATTATTTATTAATGACTGTTTAATTGACTTATTAAATACTTATTTTTTAACTATTTTAAAAGAATAAATTTTAAATTTTTTTATGCTTTTGTCTTTTTCCTTATCTAATGATTTGAAAACATTAATTATCATTAAGACAAAGCATAAATACAGTATTACAAGTGTTTTGATCTTATTTTCGTGTTAAAATTAAAGTTTCATTTCTTAACATGTCTTAGCATTTGATTTTTATACCTGTAATATATCGCAGGAGTTGTTAGTAGTTTAAATTTTTAAATACGTGACAGAAGTTTGATTTACACCATGCCAATAGAGCAATATTTATGAGGACAGAAAGGACCCTTAATTAGTGATTTATTTTTTAGGAGATTAGACTCATGATTTTCGGTTTGAGAATATTTTATTTTTTGTAATTTTTTTTTTATCATGAGTGAAACTCTATTTTTTATTAAAAAAATATAATAAAAATTCTACCATATTGTACCTAGGATTTGTCTTTATCATGATCATTTTAGTGATTAGGATTTGATGTTTCTAAAATAAATATACACTTAAAATAAAGAACAGACATCATGGAAACCTTGAGGATGAAATAAAAGAAGGTAAAGTTGTGTTATACAGAAAGATGACGTGTGGATGTGGATGCAATAGGATTTAAGAATTAATTACTTGAAGATGGCTGGAGACTAAGAAACCACCCTTCTTGCCACCGGTCATGTCAAAGCGAAGCTTCTCTTCTGGCGGTAAAGCGAAGAACTGTTTGGCGAGACGTGTCATCTCTGACATGAGTTTAGTGTCGACACCATGATCAACAATTTGAAATATACCCCACTCTTCAAAGGCCTTCACAATCTTCTTGCATATCTCTCCTCTGCGACCATCAACCTCTTCCATTCCAGCAAGTGAAATGACTGGAATCTCGTCGCTGAATTGGTTGTGAGCCACTTTTGGACGCTCATCTTCATCACGAACGAAACGAGGCTCGAGGGTCTCTTCCTCGGCCATAGAAACGAGCGTTTTGGCCAATGTCATTGTGTCCTTCCTATGAGTTTTGTCTGTGTTTTAATGAACGTAGGTGGCGAAAATTGAGGAAGGGTAGATAAGAGTTAAGAGAATGAAAAGATGGTGTGGCCACTAGCTCCCTCCCTTTCCTTTGTGAATGTTAAATATCACAAAGAGTTTGGATGTTAAAAATTACCCGATCCATTGCTTCCAACCATTCCGCATATTTTTCCTATAAACTATTTATTCACACTAATGTGCTTATTTTACTCAATCTTCATTTGAATGAAAAGAAAATAAAAAGACAAAGAGAACTTCAAATTTTGAATTAAAAAAATAGAAATATTTTTTTTATAACAATTCTTTTCTCACCTTCATCTTATTTTTCTTTTATAAAATAAAAAATACATTATTATTCACTCTTTTTCTTTACTTTTCTTTTTCTTTCTTTTTCTTCTCCCTCTAATTCCCTTTAACCATATATTTAAGATCAATATTTCTTATTATCCTCCATCATTGACTTTATTTTTATATGGTATGAGACTATATGATTCGGATTAATATCCATGTAACATGTTATTATTATTTTTAAATTAAAAAATATAATTACATGTTGTGTATGTATATATTGATTGCAACTACATGGCCTTAGACCATATATATTTACAGAAAAATATTACGATGTTACTTACCAATTTAAAAATATTATAATCTGCTTTATTTACTTTTCTTTTTAGTCGCATAATTTAAGTTTTGTGGAGAACGTAGAAATCATTCTAAGATGACAAACAAACATAACAAACTCTCACACGAAATGGCAACTACATATGCTTAATTCACGCAGTACAGTGAATAATATTTACTTTTAAGCAAGAAACAATCCAGCAGTATCATTTAATTCTTCTTGGATCTTTAAGATTGAGGCAAGTTTCAATGTTAATATTGGAAATACCGATAATATACTCTTTTAAGATTACTTTGAAATATTTATGAATTTAATTTTCATAGACTATTAATTTAAATATTTTTATATTATTAATGAATTATAAATTATCTTTAAATATTATTTTTAAAGATAATCATTATAAAAATCAATAATGTTATCTTAGATACAAGAATAACTATTATTAAAAAACATAGATAATTAAAATATTTTATAACATCTTTAATATTAGAGTTTTTTTAAAATACCTAATATGTAGATAAAGTTAGTAAATAAAAATTGCAAGTTTAAATAATATATAAATATATAAATAATGAAAATTAAGGAAAAATAAAAGATTAATCAGAAAATTATTTAATTATTTAAAATTAATGTAAACATTTATAATTAGAAAGAATAACGTTTATGAGGAGAAAATAACTTTTAGACATTAAAATGATGTATACTAAAACATAAAATGTAACAAAATTCTAATAAAGATTAAATTGTTTAATAAGAAAATAAAGATAATACATGTGAGGTTGAATAAGAAATATTTATATATTTTTCCATTAATAGAAAAAAATAATGTTTTAATTTAATTTAAAGCTTTTCTCCTCTAATTAGTTATTCTCATATTTTTATTTAATCTTTATAATTATTATTTTTATTATTTCCATTTTAGTCTTCTAATATTTATTGTTTCAATCTGGTCATTTAATTATATGTTGTATGACCTTGACCCAAATCAAAAGAAATAAAAAAGTCAAAGGAAAAAGTAACTAATTTTGTCAAATTATTTCATACAACATACTATATATTTTAATTTTATTAAGCAATTTGCGTCAGAATTCGTGGTGATTTCAATGTTACGAACAGGCACAGCGTTTAGAATACTACAACGTTATAGGCCTACATAAGCCCAGAAAAAAGGCCCAAAATTTAAAAGGCAGAAACTAACGGCTACTTCCTTTTCAGAAAGGTTTAGGAAAAACGCGTACGCGTCAACGATCATATTCACTGTCTTTTATAAACCCCACAACTTTGTTCTCTGCAATTCATTCAATCTTTTTCTGAGCAAACAGTCCAAAGCATTCAACTTTTGGCATTATTAGGTTCTCTTGAATCCGATTTCCAATGGAGACCCCATCATCCACCAGAAGAGTAACAAGATCACAGACTTTATCAGCTTCCAATGATGCTCTCATCACAGTTTCCAGTGAGTGATTTTCTCTTCTTCCACAAACAGTTAAAATTTCAATTTTTTCTTTCTCCTAACTCACCCAAAATAACATAATCCGATTGTCTTTTCCAGGAAAGATTGAAGATTCTGAAAAGAATATGTCAAAGTCAAAATCAAGGGGGCAACAACATGATCAATCTGCACTCATAGACATAACAAATGATTCCCCAATCGTGGGGCTTGCGAATGGGGTAATTCTTGATACCCCTTTGGCGAAACACAGAGGAAGTAGAATGAAGAACACGCCAGGGTCTGGGGAAGCCTTGCTGAGGGGTCAAGTGAAGACCCTTTTGCTTAAGGTGGAAGAAGATGTTGAGCTTTCCAAGTTCTCGCTTGAAAGCACGGGACTTCTTGCACCAATGCCCGTGAATACGCCTCAAATTCAGAATCTTTCTGGTTTGGCTTCAGTTAACCCTTCTGTCGTTCTCCAACAACCTCTAATTCCTCAGGTTTGTCGATTCTTTATCAAATAAAAATGCTGACATCAGGTTCTTTTATTGAGAGTAAACTAGGACATGTTTGGTTGGAAGTTATTTTCAAAGAAATAACAGCTTATATTTTAGAACGTGACGAAAAAAAGATCGTAGTTTTTTTTTTTCTAAAATAATCTAAATCAAACATATATTGAATTGTTTGATGAAATCCATGATTAAAAATAGTGTATTGAAAAGAATGCATAAGAGGCCTTTTTTGGTTCCACCCAATGTTTTCTTTTGTTTTTGTATCCAACTTTCACTTTTAATTATAAATCTACCACCTTGTTTTCGATCTGTTTCTTATTTTTGAAGATTTGTACAGAAAATAAATAAGACAAAAAATATATATTCTCAATGTTTCTTTCACAAATATTTGAAAATAAGAAATAGGAAAGTAAGGTGGCAATTTGTACATTAAACAGAATTTCCGTTTATAATTTTTTTTTTTTTTATTTTGGTGCGTCATAATTTCACGATCTTTATAATTAATTGGATATCATAACTACTTCCGTGGCAGGTGGTGAATCATGTATTTGATGGAAAGAATGAAGAGAATTCTGAATCTGAAAAGAGTGTGATAAGCAGGTCCCTTTTACTTGACTTCTCAGACAAATCTCAGCTTTGGAATGCATCAGAAGAATGTTTCTCTGAGCTGAGTTTTGAGGAAGTAGTACAAGCTGGAAAGGGAATTAGTAGCTGCAGCATAGAAGATGATGATGCTTCTATCTGGTCAATGCAGGTCAATGTAAGCACCCATGATGAAGATGATGAGGAAATAGCTGAAGATTATAGTGAGGATGTTGAAGGAGAAGAAGAAGAGTATAACGAAGGAGGGTTGCTGCTTGATGAATTGTGCGAAGGGTTGAACAACATTAGCATGAATGAAAGGATAGCTCCAAAATTTGCAGGAAAGCACACAAGATTTGTCTACAACAGTGATGATGAGGTTATCAAAGAAGAGGCGGAGGAAAACTTTACTCAGAGTGCTTCATCACCTAACATATTGCGTTTGAAAGGATTGCCAACTCCCAAAGGGAAACACTTGCGCTTTTATGAGGAAGAGGAGGGAAAATCTGCTTTGTGATTCTTGGATGGACTTTTTGGCATACTCGTGAATGCTCCAATAAATGTCATTTAAAGGAGGAAATCACTTATTATGTATCAATGGAGTTCAATAGTAGATTCTTTGGAGATGAGTTTTTGTTCGAGAAATGGAAAACGAGTGACCACAAGTTAGTGGTCAAAGTAAAAGTGTTTGCATTTTTATGAAATTATTTTGGAATAAACGGGAAGCATTTAATTCAACTTAATTCATCCAATTAAATGGATCAATATTTTTTTTATTACATTGGACTATTATTTTTATAGGATATAATAAGGATTTTCTGACAATATTGCTGCAAGATATTGATTAAAAAAATATTTTCTACGTTCTATTAAATTTTTTTAATTATTTAAAAAGTAAGTTTTAATTTTTTTATATTTTAATTCTCAATTATTCTTTGAGATAGTATAAATAGAACAATTTTAATTTCCAAGATTTTCAAAAACCTTTTGTTATTGTCAGTAGTTTATGATATTTTGTATATTTATTTTAGATTTATTGTTTCATTTAATATTTCATTGTCATTTTGTATATAAAATTAAAAATGAAAGACATGTTCTATTAAATCTCGCCAACTATATTATTGTTTAGAATAAAATTTTTTGTTTGTATCCTTAAACAAACATAATTTTATAAATATTCGAGAAAAGTAATTTTTTTTTAGATCTATATTTTTCTTTGTAGATGACATTATTATCATAGGATTGTGGTTGAATATTTTTTTTATCAATCTTAAAGTTTGATTATGAGAATAAATTAAATTATTTAAAATAAAAACCCTTTAAATATATATAGTTACACTCAGAAATTATGCAAAAAATATTTTCAAAAACAAAAATATTGATTAAAAGTAAATTAATATGAAATATAAAATGCAAATACGTAAAAAAGTTTGAGTTTGGAGAAGAATTATAAAGAGAAGAAGACAAATGTAAATGAAAACAAATAAAAAATAATCGAAAGATGAAATGTAATTAAAATAGCATTGTAATAACTTGTCAAGAGTAAAATTCCAAACTAAAAATAATTGCTAAAAACTTCTCATAATAATTTCTTAAAATTACTCTTGACATATTTAATCATTGATGTTTTTGTCTTCAATCTCCATCATTGATAACATTTTTATCTCAATGCTCTTAAATTTTCAAATTTGTAATGTTAGAGCAACAATACAAAATATTATTTTTGACTCTTAGTTGAAATAATGTAGTTATTAATAAATATTCAATTCATACAATCTTAAGAATCAATTTGAGGATTTAACTATTTTTTAATAATAAATTATTTTTGACTTTCATTTTTCAAGTATCCATTATTTGTTAAGTTTATATGATATTATAAATAACTATAGAAATATAGTTTTTAAACTTCTCTTCCTAATCTTTGAAATGTCATGAACACTTAATTTTAGCTATAAATTTTGGCACTTATCTTCTCTTTTTATACTTAAGATGTTGTTGGAACCTCTCTTTTATCATTTTCTTTTATTTAAATATGTAAAGTTGTCTTTTGTTTGATTGTTAAGTTTTTATTATTTTTTATTCCTTTTTAGGACTTAATACTTGGGAGAAGATCCATTTTTTTTTCTATATGGAGGTTTTTTTGTTGTTAGTGGTGCTAAATATGAGGATTATGGTGTTCATCCTAACACTTCTAGAGAAAGATATGTAAAAGAGCAAGTCTCTATATGATTGATGATGTCAAGCACAACATGACACTATTAAGCGTATACTTATTAACACTTGGTGAAATACACCAACACTTAACGTGATGGTCACTAAGATTAGTTAAATTTCATGAATAATGACACTGAGTGCAAGAATGTGAGATTAATGAATTTTACTTATATCAAAAGGAGTGTTTTGACCTAGGGATAAATATTATTTATTATTCTATTTTTTGTTGACAAAACCTTTGGTGGCTACATAGGAAGCCTCTACGGAGTTTTCTTCAAACCTTTTCTTTCTTCATGCTTTTTATCTCTTCATATGTCTAAGAGAAATCAAATCCTCCATTGTTGGAGTTCGATGCAATTAAACCTAATCTCATGCATACATTTTAAGTTATTTATTCAAGTTTATACTTCATTGTTAGTCTCTTACTTCTTTACTAAATGCATGTTGTGGATTGATATCTCAACTTGATTTTTTATTTTAGTGTTATTGGAAATTGTTTTCTAAATGTTAAATTGAAGTAAAACACCTAATAAACCTTGTATATAGCAATACGAAACATCATCTATTAGTCATCTCTTAACCTTTAATTGTAAAGTAAGTTACTTAGTTAAGTTATTTAATATTTTATTTACTTATATAAAAATATCCTTTAGGTGATTTAAAAAAAAAGACACATTTCTTCTTTCTTCTCTAGAATTTTCTTTCTCTCTTTATTCTCTCTTTAAAAATCTTTTCTTTTTGTATGTATCATTTTGTGTATGCTAAAATATGTTTAAAATAACACTCTTAATGAGATAATAATCTCAATGATTAAAACAAGTTCTAAAATAGTTCGCAAATCATGGTACTGACAAAAATTTACAAATAAAATAAAGTATATATACACACACATATATTTTCAAAATAATCAATTTAAACAACCACAATTTATTCATATAACATAACAAAACAAGAAATATTTCAATGAAAAATATTAACACTTTAATACATTTAAACGTGCTAATTTTTTGATTTTTATAAAATCAATTTCACATATATTAAACACATATTTTTAAAATCCTTTAACTAGACTTTTTGGTTATCAAAACTGATGTAAATCTCAAATTCTTCAGAGTAGTTTACGAGCTCATATTTATGTAATAACATTTCAATGTCTTCCCCATCCTTTGATGGAGGTATTCAAAATCTCTTCTCATCCCAGATGGAGGCATCTCAAATTTCTTCCCAATCCTTGATGGAAGTATTTATCATATATCACATTCTTATAATAAAATGTACATCATTATCCCTTCTTAAAAGGTGATGACCAACTTACTCAAAATCAAGAAATTATCATTCTAAATAGTTATCAAATAAACTTCTAATTTCATGCTTTCAATAATGAAACATGCTATCCTTTGTGATTATTAATTTAATTTTTAAATTTTAATATAATATTTTTTATACCACAATAACTAATTAATTACCCTTTTGATTTAAGAAAAAAACTATGAATTTGTACTTTTAATTTATACTTCAAAGAATAGAAAATGCAAGTAAATGATTCTAAAAACTGAATTAAATACTAGAATTTCCTTAACCTTGCCCTATGGTAATATTTTTCCCTTCTATATGTTTTAGCCTTAAAAACATCTTCACAATGCAGGTTGCACAAATATTAATTAAAAACGTTAAAGATAATTTAATTCTCAATTATAAAATATTATAAACAAAATTATTTGTTTATTTATTTATTAATTATAATTATAAGACTTAATTACTTTTATACTTTAAAATTACGTTTTTTTATTTTGATTCCTCAATTTTAATTACTCGCATTTAACTCACCTTTTCAATTGATTAATTTAAATATCCGAAAATTTCATCTAATAATTATCGAAAATGTCATCACATGTATTGGTATTAATACACAAGAAAACATATACAAACTATTTAAATAAGAAAAAGAAACAATAAAAAAACTTGTTACATTTTATTTTTATTTAAATATTTCATACATTTTCCATTTACTAATTTATACAAGGCAATAATACAACAAACCTTCATTACATTTTTTTTAATTATTGGGTAGAGTTTCGGGACAAATGACTTAGTTTAATCAATTAAAAAAACTTAAAAAATACTAAATGAGTAATTTCAACTAGAATCAAAAGGTCCAAAACCGCACTAAAATATCAGGACTAGAAGTGCAATGATGCAAGTGAGGGTAAGAATAGAACAATAGGTATTTATATCCGCACCCATTCCTATAATCGAGGATAACTTTTGTAGTTATATATCGAGTCTAGATCGTAAGTAAATAATTATTTAAATTGTTATAATATATAATAATAAAAGTAACAGGTTAATTCTGCACATAATTAAAAAAATTGTCTTCTACTCATGATTTACATATGTATACGCATCGTTCAAGCAATGACCACGCAATAATAAATATGGGTACCGGGTCATGCTCCTGTAGTTAATATTCTACGGTGAATCGCTTTAGCCTATAGCAGAAGATGAGACCCAATATATAATCATTTACAATTGGGTTTCAACATAATAAGTAGCATTGCTCTATATAGCTAGAATATGTACACATTATTTACGGTACTGCTACATCTACTTCTCAAGAAAAGACTGCCATCAGAACTTAGAACCAGGGATGCCACGTTGGATCCATCATGCACAAGTTCCTTGGGTTCAAGGCAGCTTCAACCAACTCAGTAACACCCCTCTGCACAGGTTGTGGTGGATCCATAACATTCTCCTCCTGTATTAAAATAAAAGGCAAACGTAAATACTATAGATTGAATGAAATAGCAGCATAAAATTACACTAAATAGGGAGAAACTTGTGATACAGCCATGATTCTCAAAAAGCATTCAATATACCATGTGCCAAAATATCAAATGTAGTCAAAAATATGAACAAGCGAGAAGCAAAAACTTGCAAAATCTTCTATAATGAACGGTGCCAACAGGAAAAATAGAAATGCAAAAAGCCCCGATTCCCTTTTCTTCCCTTTTGTCTTTAGTAATTATAGAAGAGCATCCATAAACTTGTCTAAAGAATCAAAATGGATTGCTTTATTTTAACTAACCCATAAAATACTAAGAAATTTGTTACATTTCCAGTTATCTTGTTCTATCTATCGAGTAATTAGAAAGGAAACCTGATTGTTGAATTTCCAAATAAAATAAACCAAAGGATAAATAATTTAAGAAAATTGAAAAGGGAACGCAAATTTTGCTAGTTGCTCACCTCTTCAGAAAAATTCTGAGGAGCGATTCCCTTGACCCTTGTAATAACATGTTCCACATTTGTGATAACTTTCTGTTTGAAGTCAACAGGGCTCATAGTACCACCTGCAGCCATAGGGGCCATGGGCATCCCGAGCGGTCTTCTCCAAGACCAAGACAGTAGCTCATCACGGAAAAACATTGCTAGATGATGCCATAGGTGCTGATTTTGCTGCAATACCAGTAATTTAAGAACGAATCAATTGGTAATCTTGCATCGCATGAATTAAAATCAAAATATCGATAATGGAAAACAGTTAAGTTTATGTATGTATTCATCCTCAGTTCTCACTTTAGGTGAAGCCACAGCCTGTGCAGCTGCACACATTGAAGATACGATAAGCCCTTCCACTCCATGGGAGAAGAAGGCTTGCATATTCCTTGTCAGCCTAAATGGGACTGGCTCATTAAACTCAATCAATCCATTTGCATCATACGCAGGATGAAAATCAGTTTGAAATATTTTTCCAGTGTTTTTCGCAAACAAAATCTTGTTCGGAGACCTCCCACCAATTTGTAGCATGAAGGACATGAAACTTGAAAGGGCCAACTGGATGGCAAATTGTTTCTTGAAAGCCCAACTATGGTTGCCACTAGGTAGAGTTTTGTACATGTACTGTGAAAAGATGTTGTCATTAACAAGATTTTTTGTTATTTCATTGTAGGCTTGCAGACGAAGATCAACAACAGCTTCTGGTGATATTTGGCCAGATATAGCTTGGTTCAGCTGCTCCTTGAAATAGGTTATTGGAAGATCTGCCTCACGATCATTCCTTGCACAATGATTCTCATAGACCTCAAGGAAAGTACTATACATCAAATCATCTTCTACCATGCGAACCTGTCCATACAAAAATCAAGTAGGATTAAAATATACTTTTAAGTAGCTAAAGGTTTCATTTGCAGTCTTGATTGCAGCTAAGGCATCAAGGCCATGTGTCCATCTCTCTAACCTGGGACCAAACAGGAATAATTATTGGTGTGTGAATGCATATGTGACGGCGTCTTGATTCCTTGTGCTTCTCAAACATTTGGTTCATCACACGGAAAAGCTGCAGTATGCGCTCATCACTTCTGGCATTGGGAGTCAAAGATGTCTGGACAATAAAATGGCGTTGGGAACCATCGGAGCCAATTAAAGTCAAACGCCGAAAACTACTCCCATGCCTCCGCACAATTGGAATATCAGCTGCAACCCTATCCAACTTCACTGTATGATGTGGTGCAATTTCCTGGAAGAAAATAAAATAAGAATCAGTATAGGATGCACCAAATACTCCCCAGGCCAACTTGAGGTTATTTTAACAAGATTCATATCGTAATTATATATATATTACAATTTTAAAATTTTGGCATTATTTGAAAAAAAATTCAGAAGCAATCACCTGATCAGTGAAATATTGCCCTGGAACTTCAACATCAATAACATGGAAGTCCCGCAATACCTTGCTTTCTTCTTCCAACTTTAATACTGCTGGAAACCTATCCTCAACATTGCTTTGAAGAACATTTTTCCAGTGTTTCAACCGCTCAGTCAGTTGAGACAGGGTAGATGGGAAAGTAGCAGTGCTTTCCGGATCAAGATCACGTTCAAAATCCTGTTTGTACTCCCTCACAAAATCAACATGCTTATTTACAGCATCAGCAGAAAAGCAAGCCCTACAAACACCTGAGAGCTCTTTCTTGAGAGACTGAGGAACTTCTGCAGTTGTAGCTGTTGGATATTTGTAGCAGCGGTGGAGCAAAGCATTAACCACAGCCAAAAGTCTCTCTTCAGGAAGAGTGACAAACCTTGAACCAATTTCTGTTAGCAGGACCTGCAAAATAAAATGTTTTGTCACAATCATCCAAGTAACTTTTAGTTTAGGCAACATATGACCCGATTTTATTTTCAGATACATTGGCACAATTCACAACATACAGGTATACACAAATCATTTTAACTTCAGTGATAGTTCAATCCAAAGAAACATAATGCAAACAACATGAAAGACAAGTTGCCAGGAAAAACCAAACAAGTAGAAAATTTTGCTACAGATCTATGTTTATATCAAACATCTACTGTTCTTCATATGCCTTTGGCCATAGTGTTTCCCTTCACGTCAAATTTGCTACATCGATTCATAGCTCCATTCAATCAATGTATACAATTATCTCACTGTTCATCCTAATTCTGACATGCTAGAAACAATAATTTAGTTTAATTTTGAGGCCAAGAGCAGAACTCTTTTACCCATCCAACTGGGGGAAGGGTGGAGATGGCGAGGTTGCATAGCATTACTATTAAACAAAGCAAAGCAACTTTAAGAAAGCCAGAAAGAAGATCACCTCGAGTTCACTAGCCAAATTAGCATGTTTTCCCCTAAGAGCCTCCATTATATCTTTTGCAGCATCAAAAGCACTGGCAGCTGAAGCCACAAAACCCAAAGCACCAGGACGTCTTAAAGTATTTTGACCTTCATTTGCTGAACCTTGCTGCAAAGGTTGGTCATTTCCATTATGCATGCTGCTTTCTGCACTTGTAGACCTTTCAGGTTCTTGCCCATGTGTGTTTCCACCATCATGAGATCCAATTCCACCTGCTGGCTGGGAGCCTTGGTGAGCTTGAATATCAGATGGCAAGTTGCTCCCACCTGGACCTTGTACTCTTGCATTTCCATCAGCCAACCCACCAAGAGAACCAGCACTAGTACCAGAAACACTTTGTTGTGTTCTTTGTTGGGCCATTGCTATTCTACCAAGTTCAGATTTATTGGCAACATCTCGTCGTTCCAGCAAGTATGTGCGCAACCAATAATAGAGAGCCTAAAATTCAGGAGAAAAAACTCAAGATAATTTAGGATCTACATAGGGCTTGTTGGATACAAGCTAGAAGAGATTTTGCGAACTTCTCTACAAGAAATATAGAGCTTTTTCCAGTGGAGAAGCTCTCAAAACCTTGTAGCTTTGTATCCAAACAGACTCATAATTTGCAATGAACAAATGCAATTATGCAAACATCATTCACCTGAGGATACAGTGTTGCAATCTTAAGAAGAACAAGTTTACAATGAGGAGCTTCTGTCCTCTGCAGGGAGAGTAAGAGCTGTGGAATCCAAGACAGCCAAACCCAATGTGGTACTTGTTCATAGTACTTATCAAATGACCTTCCAACAGGCTCATTAGGAGTATCAAAGCTAAGAAGATAAAGCACACGAGCAAGATGGCTTCTTGAATTGGACACACCAAATTTTATACCTTGCAAGAAGCAGCTGACAGCATATTCCAACCAAATCTCTTCATGAGTTTCTCTGTAAGCCTAGTTGAAGTAGATGACAGTTAAGTACAAAGCTCAAGTTAGTACTTATGGTCATAGAAAGTAACAAAATGAAAAACAGATGAGTAGTTACCAAATCGCAGTAGTTTCCCCAGCTTATCCATCCTTTAGGCGAGTTTTTGAAAAGACTAATGGCATTTGAATAATTAAGATTGGCAGCCTCAGAATCATTCAATTTTAACAAGAAATCCCCTTTCAGACGGAAAATTTCAGCCTTGTGCTTCGCAGGAAAATACTCTAGATTAGTGCTGTTGATTAGATTAACACCATTCGTAAGTTCTCCCTTGCTTTCGAGGTATGCCTTTGCCTGTTCAGTTATCTTAACAAATGCTTCCTGTAAATACATCAAAAAGAGAAGATCAGATAAAATCTAAACAAGTTCTCAAATATCAGAGTTCACTGTAATCAAATAAAGTCACATACTTCAGAAATAAAGAGATACTAATGCTATGCATGTATATACAAATATAATTGTTTAAGAATTCCTATGTATGTACAAATACCATCCAGATTAATAAAAAAAAAAAAGAACTTGCCATATGATGATAAGGTCAAAAAATTATCAGAACAATTTTCCATTTAAGGAATGTAAAGCCACCCCAAAGAATAGGCTCATATATAATTCAAAATGTATACTGACATAATGATGAAAACAAAGCAATCCTCTAACAACTACAAAAGGAGCTACATACCTGCACTTCCATGGTTGAATGACCGTATAATTTTTCAAGTATGGTGACACAAACATCAAAAAGGCCTTGCTTACGAGCAATGTGAGCAAGCCTGTTAACAGTCCATGCTTTGTCACGGTAACCAAGATGATGAAGTGCTGAATTTGTAGTGCCAAAATCTTTGAAAGCGTCTATGACAGAGTTGTACATTTCATTCCTCCACTGCAGCAAATCGTACCAAACAGACATATTATCCCATTCATTTGGAGTTCTTAGTCTCCAAGTCTCAAGGATGTCCTTCAGATCAGCATAAAGGTTTCCTTGCACACCAACCACCGAATTTCCAGAGAGCTTATTTCCATTGGAAATATCCATTAGAATTCTAGCTGACTCTTGAACTTCAACTATTTGCTGGAATTGCTGCAGAAGAGGAATTCTGGAATGAACAGACATTTCAGGCAGCTGCCACCATTGCTCTAGAGCAAGATCAACACCTTTACCTACCATATTCTCAGCATCCCCCACACCATTTGTATTTTTATCATGAAGAGCAAAGTATGCTTGAATTAGACGAAGCTTTGGAGTTTCTTCCACTTGAGCCTTGGGAATGACATGCTCCTTCATATATGTCCAATCAGGCAGTTTCCAAAGACTGTCAAGCAGAATTTCATAATTCTCAACACTCTTGCCAAAGTCCGCTAGTGCATCCCATTGACTAAGTTGACTAGCACAGTATAACCATTGCTCTTCCCATAGACACATCTCAGCCTTGGGTACAGTATTATTATATGTTCCTTGAGTTGCTTTCACCATGGCTTGATAAAAGAGACTTTGGGCACGGTGCCAGTAACCATGCTGAACAAGAGAAAGCCCAGCCCGGGTTTCTGCAGTGACTGATCTTTTCTTCCACAACCCACATCTCATATCCTCTTCATTGAGCAATCGATAGAGCTCAGCCAGAGACTCAGAGCATTTGGATTCATTTGGGAACAGCATAACATGACTTTCCAGCAAAGCCAAAGCAATGTGCCATGCATTATAAGTTTTCCCAATATATTTAATGAGCTCACTTGGCATTCTGGGTTGAGGATGGCTCAACTGAAGCCCTTCTAATAGAGCTTGCACAACATTTGGTCTGTTGGCTTGCTGCCTCTTATGGTAATCTTTAGACAAAAGATTAATCATTGGTTTAGCAAGTGTTACTTGTTCTTCTTTATGCAATGTAACCCAGACAATTGGAAATACCAGTACCCACAAATGGTATGCAACATTAGCATCTGTGTGAGCTAACTCTCTCAATGGAATTAATAGATCAGCCACCTAGATGAATTTTTATCATTGTGTTAGACACTGTAAAATATTTGCCAGTAACTGCACAACATATAGTTACAAATATACAACGGATGTTGCAGAAAACAGTCATAGGACTGTAAAATGCCAAAAAAAAGAGTTTAAAGCATTTAAACAACACTTTTCACTTTAACATACAAGTTTTCCACATAGTACTGTGCCGCTACTATATCATGGACCTTCATTACATAAAATAACCAGGGCAATTAAACTAAGGATATACAACTTTAATTATGACAGACAGCTAGAGTACTTAAAACATTAGTGATTAGACATTTAGTTTACCTGGAGTTTGCTCGTGCTGTTAAGAAACTGGGCATGCTTGAGCACAAGGGTATCAAACGTTAGTGGAGCATCCTCAGATCCTTCAGATACATCATTAACCTTGTGTGGCAAACCAGATAATTCCAGAATAGAACTTGAAACCAAAAGTGGTTGAACCCTGGCAGAATTTGGAGCTAGAGTAATAGGCTTATCCTCAACTAATATTGCCAGGAGAAGGTCAAGACCTTGTTTGAGCCAGAAGACATCACTCAAAGCCCCCCAGTCTTGAATTTGGATAATAAATTGAAGTCTGGTAAAAAGAGTTTTACCAAGAGACTCATGATAGAGAGAGAAAAATTTCATCCTAACTTCGGGATCTCTAGCTCGTAAACCAAGCATAAATAGCCTTTCCACCTTCTGAAAAACCTCTTGACGCAAGGGTAAAGGATATCTAGAAATCATTTAAAAATAATCAAGATAGATACAATTCAAGCATAGCACAGACAAACGTAAGATGAATAACTTACTTATTTGAATCTGCACAAATCCCATAAAGAAGTTCAAGATATTTCCTGTCCCACTCTTCCAGAGCAGCTGGTGTGAAGTTTTGTTTATCAACTTGTGACAGCTTATGAAGAAAAGAAACTATCTCCTTAGGAGTCAGAAAGGCACTTGATATGACTGAAGTTCCTTGTTTACAGAAGTCATCTTCAATCCACCCTTTAACCACGTCAAGTATGCAAAGAAGTACACTAGCATCAATTCCTTTCTCTGAGAGTAAAGCATTCAATATTTGAGATACTGATCTCTTGCACTCGGTAACAACCATCACTCTATCAGTGATAAGTTTCAAAATTGATTTTAGATTTGAAATAACTGCTCCAACATCAGCACCTTGACGAGAAGATGTGACTGCTGAATCTGGATCTGTTCTTTGACCCTAATAATGTAGGACAATTATTAAGTCAAAAGATTTGAAACAAAAATAAATCAAGCATACTTGTTATAGGATTTAAACCAAAAACAAATCACACAATCAATATGACAAGATATGTTCCTCACACTAGAATGACCTGGATAGACTTAACATATATAGTATATAAGAGTCAGACTAAAGTGACAGAGGCAGCAAAAGGGCACAGGGAATGCCTGCTTTGCTAGAAAGAACAAGTGTCTAGCCGCCTTCTTTATTTTGAAACCAATGTCTACATATCACCTTACCTAAGAAAAAGCAAGGCTGCAGGGTATGTGTTACTAGATTACACCATGGCATATTTTGAAGCAGCATATATCAAATATATAACAGAAATTGGCAGGTACCCAAAAAAGAAATATAGGAACTGACATAAACACTTAACTACTTCACTCTGGTTAAAATTGAGCTTTTACTGACTCAGGTAATAGTACAGATTAGCTATCATTTAGGAGATATTTTTTAAAATTAATAATGAACATAATTTAATGCATGCATGTGTTGACTGATTTATCATGCATATTTTTCCTATAAATTCTAAGTCTAGTTCTTTTTGTTTCTACTATGATTTTTATTTTAATAGAAAATTTATCTTAAGCCTAGACTTCAACAAAAAAATATTAATTTAAAAGGAAAAAACCAACATACTTGTCTTAAATGAGAGCCTGCTGATGAACCCATATCTCGTTGCAGCCGTTGAAGAATGCGAACCAAAATTAAAGGATCAACGAAGTTCCTCTGTACCTCTGTCAAGGTTTTTATGACAAGCAATAGGAAACTAATTGAACTAGCATTATTATCATCACTAGACGTTTGAGGAGCTGTGACAGTGGTAACATGCTTCTGTATTAAATCATCAAGCTTCTGGTACAAGGATTTGACATCAGCAGGTGTGGTAGTTGCTTCTTGAGGAAAAGCAACAAAAATCATCTTCAACAGTGAGCAAAAAGATTTGCCAGCATCTAAAAGTTTATGCTTGAAACATGGTTCAAGAATCTGGGAGGAAAAACAATTACCCACTATAAAAATTGAATCATTGAGAAAATAAATAAATAACAAAGTAACATTAGGCCTACTTGAGAAATCTGGTTGATGTTATTTCTTATGAACAAGTGAGGTTGTTTCTCTAAAACTTTGTTCATGACATCTAAACCCTGTGCCAGTGCAGTGGATGGATCCTTTGCTTGAGATGGCTGAATACTGCTCAGAAGTTTTTCCAAATAATTAAATTTTACATTTGCATTCGGCCAAACCTCCAAAGCTTGTGAAAGTAGCTCCAAAGCTTGTTTGTACATGGCACTTGCTTCTTTGTCCTTTGGCTCTATGACCAGAGCAACCTAATCCCAAAAATCAGAGATAATCATCAATAACATCCTCAGAAACAGAATGTTCTAGAAGGCATTGTTGAGTATAAATTAAGAATCTTTTCAACAAGCAATAATACTTTTGACACAGTATCAAAGTACCATCTGAGTCACTTTCGTTCATGTGCATACTTGTCATCTCTAGACCTCAAAGGGCAGGTGACTTGGAAGCACAAGTATGACACAGGACATAGATTTGGTAAAATTTTAAAAATAATTTTGGACATGACACAGTTATAATGTATAAAATTAATCTAAAATTAACATAAAATCTTTTATAACGAGAGAATATCAGAATACATATTTTAAAAATGAGCGAGTCATTGCAAACATCATAAAATATTAAAACTTATCTAATTATCATGGTATCCAATTTATATTGGCATAAAAACTTGAAGAAAAAAAAAACTTATAAAAATGCAACTAAAAATATTCGTTGTCCATGCAGTGTCCACATAGATACATGGAGGGTACGTACTACTATGACACAATACAGCTACTACCTAGAAGTGTCCGTGATTAGGCAAGTGAATATTGAAATACCAAGAAAATCATAAGTTACCCTTTGAACCATTCATGCAGAGCAATGGCAGATAAGAACCACACAAGCTAAAGTCCGATTAGAATAAAGAAAGGTAGTATGGCAATGCAAGTATCAACATTATTCAAACTTTAAGTTTGCAAGCATAAGGGAAACCAACTGCAATTTAATCATCCACAATATTAAAATATTGCATAAAGTGTTTTCATAAGTGTAAAAAATATTGCTACGAATTAACCAAACAGCATCCTAATCATGTGAAATGTAAAAAAGCAGGTTAGAAGTAAGCCTCACTCTGATAAGAAAATTGATAATCATTTCCTCCATTGCAGCATTTGGTTTAAATTCTTCATCAGGCTGACTGGCAGATCCAGGGGTTTCAATGTTAGGGATTGATGAAGGACCACCAGGTGACATGACGCATATAGATTGTAGACCAGGTTCTGCTTTTACTCGCTTAGTTGTATCTTCAGCAAATGTAGACCCATCCACAGATCGCTTAGAATCAGCTGAACTAGGATTAAAGACATCATTGATTTGGTTGGGTGCATCAGAATCAGTAACAACTTTCATCTCATTTTGTCTTTGCCTCTCCCAGTTAACAACTAATCCAGCAAGTTCAATGGCAAGACGTCTGTTCTCGGCTGTGGTATTATAAGGCAATCCTAGGCGACTAAGAGAATTCACCATCTGAGGAACAAACTGTGCTCTGCAGCTGTAGAAGAGATCGGAATGGCGGACAATAAGTTGGAATATGTGAATAAGATTCGGAATTGAATGACCTTCTTCAACAAGGATTTTCTTAGTGTATCTTATCCATATGGGCATCCGAGAATCACCAAGGGGCAAACGTCGAGGCAGTGCTGGCATTAGAATGTCAAGAGCCTGCTTGACCAACATTTTATTTTCCGGTTGGCAGGTCCTGAGAAGAGCAACAAAAACCTGCAGTTGCAAATCAGTGCCAGGGTACAGATATATAACATTATTTTTGCCTGTGAGATTTGGTTAGAAACACAATAAAGACAGTATTTCAAAGCACATTCATATTTCAAATAAAGCCAAAAACTACTCATTAGCTAGGCTCAGTAAGAAATCTGTTTAATCTACAGGCATCTAGTTTTGACTAGAAAGCTCTTTAAATCCAAAAAAAACACTCTTAAAACACGGAAGATTATCTCCAACTCATACTTCAAACAGACCCATAAAAAGGGAAAGAAACTTGGAGATGATCACATGCCATAAAATCCAGTCTCTCCAAGAGCAAAACATGAAAGATATAGGTCAAACATGTTCAAATGTAAATGTCTACTATTTAAAGGTGTAAACAGGTTAGCCATATTTAGCAAGAAAGCATTCAAACACTATACCACCTTACGTTGATCTTTTTCATTTAATGGTGCAAGCTCTGACTTCTAACAGGCTCCTAAGAGGGTATTTTATCCAACTCTTCATGGCAACATTTTCACAGTATGCATTGAGATTAAAAAATTATAGGAAGTATACCCAAGTGATTAGATGGAACTGCCTTTTCATGATAAAAATATTTCACTCAATATTTAGCTGACAACAACCGTAGTGTTAGAGTATGTGATTAGCATGATGTATTCTGTATATTCTGACACATTAATTCTGTTAGTTATATTATTGTCTATTAGATGGTATATTTTGTCACATGCACTAATTGTAGCAAATTCTGCGATATTGACAGGCTGTCAGAGTTGTTAAAAGACTGTTAGAGAGATATTACATCTAAAACTAACTTTGCTATAGGAATCCTGTTAGTATCTCTACAAATAGGTGTCCCCATCATGTAGAGACACTGATCGTAATTTTCAGATCCAAATTCTCCCAATACAAATTCAAATCTCTCTTCGTTCTCTTGCATTTTTCATCACTTTCTCCTGTTTACCTTCAATCTCTCACCTGCTTATGTTTACAAGATACTGTATGAATAAGGAATATTTTTTAAAAGTCGATGTTTCCATACCTGGAGTATTATTTTTTCTGGGGCCTGATATGCCTCCAAGAAATGGCAAACATTCACAAATGCCCATTGTTTGCTTGCAGTGTCTTCACGCTTAAGATGATTCCACCCAAACTTTATCAGTTCCTTCCTATGATGGACAAGATCATTTTGAAGATACTTAAGAAGCAAAGTGGCAAGCTGCAATAGTTCTATTCTTAAAGGCTCATCATACTCAGCAGATACCTACAGAAGAGGGACACAATGCATTGAGAGACATCGAAGAACTTATATGAAAAAACTAAATCATAACAAGGATATACCTCCTCCGGAGGATCAAGAAGTTTATCAACAATTGTTTTTATAATAGCAGGATCAACAACTTCCCAACTTTGACCATTTTGAAAGGCATGTGCAAGCATTGGAAGAATGAGCATTTGCATCACAATCACCAAATGGTCATGACCAAGTTGTTTTGATTGGAAAAGGCTGAGAAAATGCAATAGAAGAGCCTTTTTCATGCCTGGTGGATAACCTTCTGCCACCTAAAAGGTATCAACATAATCAATTATATCAATGAACCAAAATCCTAACAGAAATTTCAAATCCAATTATGATGTACCTCAATAATGTAAAATTCCTTCAGGAATGTATAGTCAATCCTACTATGAAACAAGAATATGGTAAGTATATCAAAGAGAACATTCACTTCGCTTTTGTCATGTCTCAAGTAATTAAGGAAGCATTTGACAAGCCATTTGCTTTCTTTAACCTGCAATTCCATAATGACCATGAAACCAAGTTACTTAAAAGACAAGACAAATTAATAGATGTACAGTTAAAATTATTTAAATATAAAATATACTAAAACATGATAGACGAGACAGCCAAGAAAATTAAACTAAAATCAGCATTTGAACAAGGTCAAAATTTTAAAATACCACATACTAAATTCATAACAGAAAACAAGGCAGTAATGAAGATAATGATAAGTGTAAAAGATATAAATGGAAAAATTTTAAGCAGATAATGCGAACAATATGCACACTAAATTTCAAATGGCATATAATAAGCGTACAGTTGCAGTGGTAACAACCACACAATAAAAAATGAAAGTGACTTCAAATGTAACTTAGCCTCAGATTGTTTGCTAGGAAGGATGAGGTTCTAAGTACTAAGTACTAGGTAGCGTGGCCTAAATTTTAAATAAGGGCATTGTATTGTTAATGCACAACATAATTGGAGAGGCTAGAGATGCAACAAAAAGATATAGACATGCATCTAAAGTCCAAAGAAAAGATATCTAGTACAAAAACCAACAAAATCACTAAAAATAATTCAGTCAAGGAAGCAAATGTTTAATATACAAAAATTAAGTCAAAAGTGGACTGCAATGAAGTGGCAACTTCTCCATATATGCTTTAACCATTAAGCAAAGCCAACAGGGGTTAATAGATGCCTTGAAAAACAAAGCTATGAAAGTTGGTGGCCAACACAAGTAAATTTAAAGAAAACAGCATTAAGAAAATGAGATTATAAAGCTGTATATAAATCAATCCCTCCTCCAAAATGTTCTATTTCTCATATCATCACAACCTTGGATCCATGTCCACAGGGAAATTGTTGAAAAAAAAATCATAAAGTCTGAAGCATTCAAAACAAATCACTGGTTGAAAAATTCAGCAAATGCTTATTGTTGTTTGTAAAATAAAATAGCACTGGCATGAGCAGCATCTGAAATGCTGAAGATGTCAGCAAACAGCTGGACTCCAACAGCTGAGAATCCAGAGCCCATCCCTCCTATTATTCTACACTCTTGCAATTACACTAGGATAAAAACTGACAAGATCAAAAGCAAAGAACTCAATCAAAACTGTTAAGTATCTCTAGCATGCCGTGAAATTATTCATGCAATCATTCAATAATAGAAACAAGAAATTAAAAAAAAAACTCTTCCTTAATCAACAATGATGATACAACACTAACAACTTTGAGCATGCTCATACTTACTTGCACTAGGTTCAGCTCCTGTTCTTTTTGCAATCGGGATATTCTTGCAGGTGACTTCCAAACAAGTACTAATGTATCAAACACACTACGATTACTTTGTAACCAGCCAGGGATTAATTTGACCAGGGTTTTTACAAGTGCTAGTCCCTGAAAGTAAGCATCGGATGTTGCATTGGGAGGAGGAGCAGGTGGATTAGAAGCATCAGTTGATGGAGCAACAACACTTTCTTCACCTAATAAACTAGTATGTGTACTTGTGGATGCAGGAGCCATCGTCACATCAGATTTGAGCAGAAATTCAGAGAATGCACTTGCAAGTATCTTTTGTGGTGATTTCGCAAGTTCATCTCTTAATGGCTGGCCAGCTTCTGAACGAATTATATACATGAAACTAAATTTACAGCAAACATGAAAAAAGAAATAATGTCAGCATCCAACCTTACTATGTATATAATTAAAGCTCAGCAGTCCAAAACTTACCGCCTGAAATACTTTGGTTCACTTAATCGAGCAAGAAAATAATCAACTGCAAGGGGCGCATATCGATTTAAAAACTTTGTAAGTGGAAGGCGATATGGACTATTGATTTCACTATATACTTGTCCTGGGGGAAGAGCTCCTTCCAAATCAATAGTCAAGGTTACAAGTTCATCAAGGAACTTTGAGGCAGCAGGAGGAAGCAAGTGAAAAAGTTCAATTATAGCTACAAGAATACAGAAGACATATCAGCGCATGTATGATCTAAGGAAGTTGCATCAGAGACACTTGCATTAAATAGGTTAAACCGTAGATGTAAACCTGCAGCAATCTTTGGTTCTTCACCAGCCTTCCATGACTTCTGACTCTGTGCCAACTTTTCAGGCTCCAGCCACCTCTTTAGATGCTCTAGAAGTTTTCCACCCAGGGTAACATTAAACCAATTGGATAACAGTTCAAGCAGGCGGGCTAGACCAAGCAGAAGAGGCATGCTGAGATTTTTTGTGTGTGCCAAATTGACCAATATAGGTCTAAGGCTGCTTTGTAGAAGTTCTTTGGGCATCCTTTGATTAATAACCTAGGTGACAGCATGACAAAGACATAAATGAGGTCAAAAAATAATTCAATGTCTATTAAACGGATGCATGCAAAACTAAAGCAAACATACCATGCAGATAAGATCATGTAAACAAATTATTTGTTTTTTAACAGTTCCACCAGAATAATATAAGAAAATACTGTGATTAAAAGACCACATAATGAAGTAGACAGGAATATGGGGGAATGGAAGAGGGAAGAGAACCATCAGATTTGTAAAAGGTGAGTTCTCTATTCCTAGAATTGGAAGAGGAAAGTCTCTTCTATAATTCTGGTGAAAGCCCTATCTTTAGGATCTATAATCCCATAGATTCATGAGAATAAGGGAATAAATTAAATACTTAATTCTCTCCACTATTTCCTTAGTTATGTATTATTTCTGACTTCCAACTATAACATTTGAATGTTAATTATGAATATACTTTTTAATTTTGGGATTTATTTATTTATTTTTTAACATTTATGTGTACTTGTGTAGTATTAATTATTTAACAAGTATTGAAAATATTCAATATAGCAGCCATCCTGGGATCTGCTATCTAGTTATAGTACTTTTGGGTTTGGCTGCTCCACTATCCATTATCTGGGGTTGATAACTAAGATCAGGAACAAATGATCATGGACATGATAAGCATTAAGACTTCAAATACTCTATCAAATAACAGATTTGTGTACAAATCATTAGGGATATATCTGTACATGCATTGTGACCAAGCTGATGAAGAAGCGGAAACTACACATCAAAAAAGCTAACTGTACCTGTCGCAGGCCCTCCTTTGCAACAGCAACAATTTCTGGAGTCCTACAGGTTAAAGACTTGAAAAACATTGAAATAATCTTGGCACGCAATTCAGAGTGATTTGGAGTTTTAAAATCAGCCCATGCCATTGTTGTACAAAGCAGCTCAATGCAAGCTGTTCGAAGTTTAGTCAATGATGTCATGACTTTGGGGTTGATAAACTTAGCAACCCAAGCATTGTCATCAGATTCTGCTATTTGCAAGGCTTCTTGCAGGAAGTTAACTAACTCTGGAGTTAACTTGAGAAGAGGTGGCCTCAATGCAAGACAAAAATTCAATGCTGTAACTGTTCCAACCTACACAAGATATAATCAAATAAACTAGTAAACAGATAAAAGCAAAGAAAGATTGAATAAACTGCCATCAGGAAAAAAGAAAATGTACCTGTTGATCAACTGTCTTTAACTTGAGTGATCGCACAATAAGAGGCTGGAGAAAAGGCTGATACAGTTGCTCTAGTAATTCTGACACCTCACTACCAGTCCTGCTAGCTAAAAGTGCCAAGCATGATTGTACATTCTTTCTCACAATGATGGATGCATTCTGGTTGAACAACTCTTGAGCAAGAAAATCAACTACTCCTTGAAAGCTCTGTTTACGTGCCTCACTATTAGCTTCATCAGCATTATTTACCACTCGAAGAACTTGAGTGAGCACTTGACTTGTCTCCTCCTGCTCCTTGCTAGCATATATGGGAAGCTTTTTAAGGACATATATTAGACCACGCACAATTCTTACTTGAAAAAGGCAAAGGGTCTCAACAGTGACCTTTCCAACCAAAGCACCAAGTCCCATAACGCCACCCATTTGTGCTTGCCAGGTAAGTCCATAGCAACAATGCAGAAGACGGGGCAATAGTTGTTCAAATACAGGAACACGAACACTAGGGGGCGGAGAATATACAGGATTCATTGATGGGCTAGAGACAATCATAGGTGTACCAGGCCCTCTGGACATTATGAAGTCAGTATGTTTTGAACGAGCTAGGAATACAAGTGTTTCTGCAAACACATTCAAAGCACCAAGAGCAGCTTTGGCATGGAGCCTGTTTTCATCTGCTAATACGTCAACTAAAGCATCCAAGAATATTAGAGGGTCCAGCTCCTTTAAATTTGAACAAGCATTGCTTTTTAGCCTAGAACCAACATGAACATTATTTGAGAGTGATGAACCCCCAAGTGCAGCTGCTGATACATTGCTGGATGAAGAATCGATGTGAAATATCACTGCAAAATGGCGACATATATTGACAACAAAATCATCTGTGGCATCTGTCAGATCTGGCTCACCATTGGCAGCAACGACAGTCATCAAAAGAATCTTGAAAACAGACTTCTCAGCCATAAGCTGGGTCTTCGTCTTTACACCTAAGTCAGCCTGAAGACGAGGTGTTATATATTATTGCAGAAACAATATACTATTTAACATAAACCCATGTAACATACAAGCACTCTAAGTAAAATATTGAAGAGGACAAGTAGAGACCAACTGATGTATAGAATACCCAAAGGTAACCACAGTTAAGGAAGTATAATGTGATAGAGCAAAAAAAGACTAATAGTAATGAGCTGCAGCAGAATTTTTAATAATTTGATTAGACTGTCATGGTTGAGTGATCCATGAATATGGTGAACTGAGAGTTATTTAGTTCCACACATTAATCAAAAGTGACAGAACAATTTTTACAGGATATTAAATGTACTTAAACAATAACAAACTAACCTTGATGTCCATTAACTCAGATCTGCGTGATGATTGATCAACTGTAGAAACTAACAATGCAGATAGCTGCTTGGACGTACATCCCTCATCAGCTACACTTCCAGGCAAATTGAGCTGAGATGATAAGCAAACTCGAAGGAATTTTAGAGCTTGCCTCCGATAGAAAGCATCCATGCCACAATTTTTGTTCATTACAGCTTCCACAGCAAGATTTATGCATCGATCAAGTGGCACTAAGAATGGGGTTGCAGGCTCAAATGTCAAAATCAGGCGAAGCCCATGCTCAGGATTCTCCTTACACTCGAGAGCTAGAGGCTCTTTCAGGAATCGTCTGTTTCGGCCCCCTAACTTGCCAAGAAGCTGCAATGCTTTTGCACCCCAGGGATAGGGAGCTGGTCTTAAGTGAGACCACAAGGCTAGAATCACCTCAGACATAACACTAGCCATGATGGGTTCAAGGAAATCAGGATTTAAACTATCAACCCAAAATTCAAGTGTTCGTAAACCAAGACTCACTAATTCGTCACTTCCCTTAAGACATAATACCAAAGGCTTCATAAGACGATAAAGGTATGGCAACAGAGAGCTCAAACGGGCAGGTAAGGTCAAGCAGAGCTCCAATAAAAGATCTCTCATATCTTCTGCAGTTGGCCCTTCCAGCATAGCCAGCAGCATATTGAGGCAGGGCTGCAACATGGGGAACAAATCCCGGAGCAAAAGTTCATATTTGCACCCTGAAAGTGCCTTAAACATTGTACGAAGCAACTGCATGTAGCCAAGAGGTCTTTCAACTTCAGTAGCATTTTTCATGCAAAATTCCATTATAACAGGTGCATGAGGCTGCAAAATCCGTTCAAAATCAGATGGTGCTTTAGCAACGGCACCGAATATAAACCGAAAGAGATGCAAAACCAGTTTTGCTGCAGGTGAATCTGGTTGCTTCAAAACATCAAGTTTGCTGCTTGCAAGAAAATTAACAAGCACATCAGCAAATGGCCGGTACACTTTTGGAGCTGCTAGAAGGGTGGAGAATATATGGACAAGTTGAGTGTTGGAGATCATGCACTCAAAAAGCTCAGGCATACACAGAGAGAACATATCCATAAGATCTCGAGGTTCCATGATGGCCAAAATCTGTGAGAAGAGATGCAGCATTTCCCTCTCCTCATCCTTCTCCTTGAACAGTGCTAAGCAATGAACACCACTTTTTAAAACACCAGAAGCTTTGCACACCTACACAAGACTCTTAAGTTAACTTTGCCATTAAACTTATAAACACTGATGTTAAAGTTAAGCCTATCTGTAGTACCTCATCTTCTCTCATGCCCCTCAATGCTTGAGGTGGTGATATATTAGAAGATGGAGAGACAAGAGCCTGCAATGTTCCATTGTTAGGGAAAATCTCATATATGAGAAACATTATATGGGTCAAGGGAGGGTGGGGTTGGGGAATTCATAGGCAGAAATTATTATACCAAGGATTAATTACCTGAGGTCTAGGGGAATGTGCATGGGTGATGCTCCATATGATGGTCTTCATTCCTGAAAGTTATTAAAAAAGTTTAAAAAAAAAACAAAAAACATAAACACATAATAAAAATTTTGTATATTTATCAGTCATAAAATAAAGGGGCAAAAAACAATAAAATTAGATGAACAAATGAGACTATAAAAAATAAAGATAAGAAACTAAATTCAATCAGTAAATCTAACCAAGACCAATCCAAACAAGAGAAACACGAATTGACTTGAATATACAGATTAAATTGGATCAAAAAGAGCTTGGCAGGACCATTATCAGATTAGGTATATGATCAGTCAATCTCAAATCCAATGAACCCACAACCTTAATTTTGTTTTACCATTTTTTCTATTATATTTGGATTTCTTATTAGTTTAAAAAATTAAGAAAATATACAAACATATTTTAGAATTCATTGTCATACCCAATCCAACCCAATCAATGATCATTTCCTATGAACTACAGAAGGTTTAACAGCATAAATTACCCATCACTAATGTCTTAATCAAATGTTTGCAATCATTAACTTCCTTCGAATGTTCTACAGGAACCTGCAAAGCCAAAACTGCCTGCAAAGAAACATAGACCAAAATCATGCAAAGAAAAACACAGATATCGCTCTAACAATGCAGAATTAAAAACAACAGCAATAGTAATAGTGATAGTATTTTTAACTCAAAGACAAGCATATTATGCAACAAAACATGAGAATCATGATTTTGCTCTAATAGCCTTAGTAGGAGCAATAGTGGTTTAATTCCCTTCTATCCAAAACAAAGAATACATGAACATGGTAAACATAAGTGAACTATCAAGTTCTGGTTGAAAAAACAACTTAACCATATTAAGTTCAGGAACAATAACTGTACAATTAAGTTTTTGTTGCTATAAAAAAACAGTTGAAAACAATTGCTGAAATCTAATATACCCAATGTTTAACTTGGTAACAGGGAATCATGTTACTGTTAAAGCAAAGTAGTATTAAGTGCTTTTTCTTTTATAGAAAAAGATTCCATGGTAAAGTGAATAAAAGCAAGGGGGATAAGGTATCCTCTAAAAACAGAGGAACAGTAATTTTCTCATATTTATTACGCAGGAGTGGAGCAAGGAAGTAAGTTTTAGCATGCATGACATTGCACTTTAGCACTATGTTTGAAACTAGGAATGAAAACAGAGGAAGAAAGCAAAAGAAATGAGAAGAAACTAAAAATCAAGAAAACAGTCCCTTTTACTAAAATATGAAATCAAACAAAATAAAAGGACTAAAATCCCAATATAGCATAGTTCATAAAATTGTCAAAAGCAGAAAGGATGCACCCAAAAAGGAGTGTGCATATTTATAATGAAAATTAAATATTCCAGTATATGATTTTATCAACGAAAAAAAATCAACAGGTGAGTTAACAAAAATTGTAGACCTGATCCCATCAATCAGTACATTTACATATATAGACCAAAATGTCCAACTTACTGTCAGAATGCCTCTACTTAAAATAAAATGACCTTATTCTCAATTGAGAAAATAACCTGAATGGTTCTCAAAATAAACTAATAAAGATATATGTTTACTTCTATCCTAGTTTCACATTATGATTTCTCATCATTCCTCCCTTTGTTAACACAAATGCACAACTTTGTCTAACATAAGGTGTTCTGTGTTCCCCAGATGAAGTAGATCCACTGAAGCATCAGTAAAGAGGGTTCATCAAATGAAAGTAGTTCAATAGGAGACCAAAGAAACTATAGAGCAAACCATTAAGAGGAATATAAAGTTAAATGGTCTATTTTTTAACATAATACATGACAAGATTTATGGCATTGTGTGATACATGTAGCCAATCCCATCCAGTGTGAAAAACTGAAAATGCTTAGGTGATGTCGCTTATAAAGTATTCCCCAAAGTTAGAGTTTTGATGGCAAGATGATGCAGTCCAAAATTTAAAGTCCTCACTCCATTTAAACTATAATTGCAAAATAAGAATGAGCAGTTTCTCTCATTTTTACTCAAAAATAATTCAAGATAGATAATTGTTAACCATTCCTAATTTCTTTCCTTTATCTACCAGTGAGTAATATTTCCTCATTTCTTTCAAGAAAACTGCATAGTACAAAATAAAGCAAATCATGACAATCTGACACAACACCAAATGTTAAGATAAACATCTAGCTGCAATTATATAGCCTGAATGAGAATCTCAAATAGAAGTTTCTAACAACCTGCACAGGGAGTTCAAGCTTTGACCTCAAGGTAGCACGATCCTTTCCTTCCTCACCTTCCTCCAAAAGCTATAAAAATAATAGCAATAAATTATATTACTAACAGATTATGAAGAAATGTGGCAACAATAAAATGTAGATTTAAATTAATAAAAGTAAAGCACAATATATTGTAGACATTGCAAGACAAATTAGAGGTAATTGATCAGCCACCTGAGCAAAAAGCTCAGGTGGTAACCTGACTCTCCATCAGATATCTTAAAAACAAAAGCAAAGAGGTCCATTATCAGAAGCCGCCTCATTTGTGTATAAATTGACTGTACAGAAGAAATGTTTGCAGAACAACTTCAAACCAACATCAGGTGATATACAAAAACTTATAGATAGACATAATGATAGGAACCTATAGAGCAGAGCATACTTGTATTGATGGAAAACAGCTAAAATCCCTTCTCCATGACTGATATCAGAAGGCATCAATCTTTAATGGTGATAGGACACAAGAGAGAAAAATAATGGAAGAATAGAAGATGATGAGGCAAAGCAGTTAAAAATGGTCAGAGATTTAGTTACGTGGTTAAGAATAATCAGAGTTAGTTAGATGGTTAGAGTTGTAGGAGCAGGAATAGCAGGAAGGGAGTAAACTGTAAAAGAGGATTCATTCTGGATTGTTAGCATTTAGGAACCAATCAATATCTTAGTTGTAAAAGGAGAAAGCAGGAAACCTTCGGAAGGAGAATTGCCTCTTTTTTTAGTTTATCATTCAATTTACATCACAGAACTGTTCTTTCTTTTTCTCTATTTTCTGTTTTCTCATCTCTGAAATCTCAGGTTTAATTGTTGGGTTCATTGCAGATGGGAATTTGACATGGACAGTGGAAAAAAAGAAGAGAAAATGAAAAGGGGAATACTGAAACACCACAAGCACCTCAAGAGGGTTACTTCCCATACCTACCTAGTTTGCCTACCTTTCCCTCACCTCTCCTCCTATTGACCCATTCCCACGAAACCAACAGGTTTTAAGCTCCACCAACACCAGGACAGATTATTACAACACACCCTCATCATGCACTAACCACAATCACCTAGCACAACTCACAACAGCTTCCGGTCCCCTATTGATACTCACTTCAAATCTTGTGTCTTCTTTAAATACTTTTGCTAACCTGATATACTTCAGAGTTTAATTGAAAATTTGGAGTTATAGTGTTTTTAAATAGAAAAGAAATTCATTAAGTAATAAAAGAAAAGGACAAAGGAAGAAAATAACCAAGAAACCAATAGACTAAGTTACATAACAACACAAGTCAATCTCTCTGCCTTGCAACAAAAAAATGCTTTAAAAAAAAAATGTCAAGAGCAGAACAACACAGACAAGCTGAAAAAACAACCCTGTCTCAAATGTTAAGTTCCCTTGAAAATTCTAGCATTCCTTTCCGGCCAACAACATCAGAGAACTACAAATGCAAAGCCCTGCACCATAATCTTAGACTCCTTACAAAAACCAAAATCTCTAAATTTAATAAAGAGAAACTGAACCAGATACTTGAGGAAGACATAATTTGCATCAAAAACCAAAATCAACAAGTTTTGTTGCTAAGTTGTTTGGTTTGCTACTAAATGAAACAATCAGCTACTTCACTCTTAATTAAAACTTGCACCTTAAATGTTTATGCTAACTTGAGTCAAAATATTATGAAAATTGTATTTATCTTATGATTGAATTCCATTATTGTTTATTTTTATATAAACAATAAGATGTCTCGTGGTACCCAGATTCGAGCTATTAGAAATGTTGTCACATCCCATACCCATACCCATATCAATCAAACTTAGAGAATTGTAGTCCAAACAAAAGGTTTGACCTTAGGTGACACTTTAGATTTCCACATGGGTTTGTCCAAAAAACAAAAGGCTATATTATGAGAGTTACTCAGGAACTGAAAAGAAGATTTGCAAGAGAAAATGCCGCTAGAGTCAAGAGACCAAATTCTTTTATTATTACCAGAGGAAAGATGAACACTGGACAAAATCAAGCAAAGAAACAACGACACTAACTCTATCGTGCAAACTACAGAAAAAAATAAAAAATCCCAAAAGAAGCTAGAAACAAAATTGTCATGCTGGAGCAACATGATGAGTTGAAATTAGAATACCTAGAAAATCGTACTTATCTAATGATTTAATTACTGTACTGTTTATGTTTATATTTCCATAAGATATATCCAGACATACTGGTGACCTGATCTTTAGAAACTTTGTCATAACCAGTACCCATACCAGTACCATATTCATACCCATATCCATGAAACTTGCTATCCTACCTTATAGCCTTCCCTTAAAGGATGAAAATTATGCATCAGAGGGCAGGAGAAACAATCAGAAGCAGAATTATGAATATATGAACATTTTATAAGAACAAATAAGATGAAGAGAAGAAAAGTGCAAGGAATATAGAGAGGATAAGGGAACCTGTACCAAATCCATATTTGAGAACACACCCTTAAAAAAGCCATGTGCTTTGAACCAAATAAAAGCCAATCACTTAATAAAATGTATTTAAAAATGTGTTGTACTCCAAGAAAATGATTGTGCCCAGTCCCAAAGAAAGGTTATCATCAATAATCTATAATAATTAAACTATACATACACAATTATAATGAGGCGATTATTAGACATAACATGGAACTATAAATTGATCCCAAGTAACCTGAGGAATTGTCCGTTTGAAAGTACTAAATTTCCCAACAAAAGCATCCAGAATGCGGCCCTACAAAACAACACAATTTATGTCACTCTCAAGAGACAAAGTAAAATACCAAATTGCCAAAATCTAGCAAAAATCATGCAGCAGACCAATAGAATTCTTGCTTCATCTGTAGATTGTTGATCAACCCCTTTCTCAAAAATTGGTTCCACCTATATCAAATGGAAAGATATAAGAAGAAGACTTCAGGAATTTAATCAGATAACAAATCCTAAATCTCTTCTTTTGGGGAGAAGGGGAAGACAGAAATAGAAGAGAGATTTTGCATGTTTAGGTTAGAAATAATGATGGAGAAATAATCATCATTAAAAAAAAATCTAGAAGCAAGCAAAAAAAAAGTAATTACTTAGGAAGAATTACAAGAGAGAAAACATATATACTCCAAAAAGTGAAAAGAATAGCAAAAACTTAAAGGAATATAAAAATAATAATACAACCACACCCTCCAAGCACATGAAAAACAGTTAGTCAGGCCCTAAATCAACAAGCTAAACACCATAGAGAAGCCAATTAAACAATCATGTTCTAATTCCCAAAGCTAAGGAGGCAGCAGCCTAAGTTTATAATAGCTCAAAATGAACATCACAACCAAATCTAATCTTGGTACTTTTTCTACAAAACCCTTGGAGCTAACAGTCTCTGAAAAGAGAAATTGGAAAATTAAAACAAAGAATAAAATTAAAATATATTTTTAAGAAGAGTTAGGATAAGCACCAGATTCAACATCAAGCGTGCACAAGTGGTGTGGATGCTCAATGATAATGAAGCATCATGCATATTGCTTGAGAATAAGTAAATAATTCGTGACAGCTGCAACCATAGAGAATTCAAATTAGCAAAGATCATGTCTAGCAGAAACTTTGTCAGTTAAAGATTTTTGCAGCACCACAATGAGATAAAATACTATGTCATTCAATGAGAACAACTTTTCACGAATATATAAATTTCAATAATCATCTTACCCCCACCAAATGTTTAAAATTTTCCCCACAAATTTCTGTTGACTATAAAAATAATAGAACTATCATTTATATTTAGTTAAAAAAAATATTACACATAAATTTGAGAACAAATGTATAAGAAAAATTATGTATTGAATTCCAAGGAGATACTGCTTTTTATTATAGAACCCTAGTAATACACCTGCTTGTGCAGCATATTTTTTCTTTTAAAAATTAAATGTATAAAGCATTTTTAAATTCAGAACACATTACATACTTTGATATTTCTGTCTTATTTCCATAAACTATTTGTTTGTGTTTTTCCATTATTGGTGTGTACATTCCTTTCTTATGAAACATTTTTTATACAAGAGAAGAAATTTTATTAAACAAGAAAATAAAGGTGTATTGGAGTAACAGATATTTGATAATCCAAAATGAAACCCTTAAATACAAAAATAGAATAAATTAGAAAAAATAATTCAGCTAGGCAAGCCTCATAATCTTCCTCTCTATCCAACAAAGAGACCCACTAGAGCCATTTGCTAAGCATGACAAAAAAGTTCATAACACTACTTTACAACATACTAAACAAAAAAACATTATCCTTGAAAACATTCGTAGTCCTCTCCAATCAAATGCAACAGATCACTTCAGATTCACTACACACCAGCAAAAAACCTCCTTTTTTTGTACTATTCACAAAATATATAATTCCTCCAAATTTTTCACACGTTTTGTTGAATTACTTCTCCCTTCTTTACTGCTTACCAAATTTTAATTATAGTTTCCAACATGTTTGGTTGAATTACTATATGCTTCCAGTAGTTATTTTATTTTACTTTGACAAAATTTTATATGATTTGTTTAAGAGTATACCCTCATTTAATCCTTGGAAGATTAACTTGGTCCACAAATGATACTTTTTTGACATCTAGAGTCCAAAAGTTACTGTTTACTGGGACCAGATTATTGTCAATGACTAAAAAAATCATTAGAGGGCTAATTTGAGGTCATAATCTTTCAATGACCAAATTGACATTTCAAAAATCTTTCAATAAATAATAATCTGGTGCTTTATAATAATATTAATGAGTAAACAACTGTTTAAGATGACATCATAATAAAAAAACTCCTTAATTTATTATTCTGCTAGAAATTGCTTTAACAGACAACTCCTGTCTTAAATAGGAAATAACATGAAATACAAGAAATATCATACCTGTGATAAGGAGAGATCTTGCCGAACATGATGTACAATCTCCGCCAAAAGACTATAAGCCAAGGGCCTCAACGTCTCAAAGCATGCCCGTCCAGTCCCAACTAGAACCCTAAAAGTTACAATTATCTATATCATAAGAGGACATTCAACAGATGTATTGGTGTCAAGTTTTATTTACTCTGGTTACTCTAAATTCCCAGTCCACTTTTTTATATTGTCTACTTCCCGACAAACATAGATTTAGCCATTTAGATTCCCACAACTCAACAAGTTTTACTTAGATCAGGGATCTCAAACATCTAATATTGGAAACACAAATCTAGAACTATAATCTGAGAAGCTACAGGAACATGGATCTTAATCAACCCTAATTAAGACTCTCAATAAAATCTACAGATAACTTTCCAATACAAACATAGCTCATATAGTTTAATCCTTCTTTACTCAATAACTACATATAATTATCCTATTAGATAAATTTAAGACCATCTAGTTTGTACTTTGCACCGATATTGACCTTATGAAAAAGAAAAAGCAAATTACCAATAAGGTTCCCTAGATAGAAATATGTACTGTGACAGAATAATAATGAAAGAGTGGTTTATTGAATCACATTAAGCTAATATAGTAGACATAATAGCCACTAGACACTTACAAACAGTTATTTATAATGTAAAAAAATTATTAACAGGAGTGCCTTATTTAGAATTCATCCAAAAATATCTGCATCAAGATCTCAGAAAAGGTCAAGTTACCTTTCTTCCAGTAGAGTATCAATAAGAGGAAATAAACCTCTCCTGAAATCTGTTCCAAGAACATGTTTCAGGGATATTAATAGCTCCTGCATCCAACAACTATGCCTTTAAACAAATGAAAGAGAAATCCACGAGGAAAGAAAAAAAGACAAGCAACAACAGTATCACCTTTCTAATGGATACAGAATCAGAGCATGTTACAAGCAAATTCACAATGCTTTTACAAATACTTTCTTCATGTGGCCTTATATAATCAGCATAGCTCTTCAACAGATAAGTTAAAAATGAAACTGTCTGCAATAACAAAAAATGAAACTAGTAAGTATATAATTAGATGATATCAGGAGAAGGATTAGTTAATGAAAAATTTATGGCTTTTCATTTTCAATTGTTCACCTCAAAATAACTATGATAAAGTAGGATCTATATCCACAGGTGAACCAAATACCAAAGTATACTATCATCGTGGTTTGCCTTTCACCTCATACTTTTTCTTATAATCACTGTCATTCAAAAGATTAAAGGACTTCTTAATCTTGACTCTAATACACAAGACAAGGGACCAAAGAGCAGGAAAAAATAATACCCAACAGAATTAGGAGTAAAAGAATTGTCTTCAATAACTTCACTAGACAAACTCATAATTAACAAAATTTCACTATTTTGCAGATGAAATTTGAGAGAATACCAAACAAGGATTAAACAACAGCTAGATATTTAAGGAAACAACAGTGATGATTTCATTTGAAAATGTGGTCTTTACCATTATTTATCATATAAGTTCTATGATGCCCTCAAAAAATGAAAATCTTTGGGGTCTTTGTTTTCTGTTTCAATTAATATGTTTTCACTAGTAACTACAAAATTGCCACTTTGTTTTAGTTTAGAAGGAAATGGTGAAATGATGACAGAATAAAAATGTTGTTCTCACCATTTTCTTCACAAAAGATTGAAGATGGGGAACAAGGCAAAAAAAATGTGGCACTTTTTAAATTATTAACGGAAAAAATCAACCGAAAATTAAAGCAGAAAGCAAATCAAACACCAGCTTTATTTCCCTAGTAATTGCTGACCTATTTATGCCATGTTCATGTGTGAGATGTTGAAAATTCAAAAAAACCTAGTAGTTGGTATGTCATGACCTACATGGAGATTGGGGGGATTTTGAAGTTCATATATATCCTATAACTATATTGAAATAAGTTGTACTATGCTTCCAAGTGCTTAAAATATTAAAATTTCCACTAACTAAAATAACTACCAATATGAAATCTTGCAACAATTTCCACCTACCTTAACCTGTGCACCCTTGAGCTCAATGAAATGAGTTTTCAAATGAGGAGGAACCCTTTCAGGGCCAGGGACTGATATAGCAGCAACCATCAATGGCAACAATTGAGGAATATTCGCTTGCACAAGACGACTATATAATTGAAACAGAAACATAACCACCAGTGGACTCTCCGTAACAATCTTGAATGAGCGAGTACTTGGATTAAGCTGAGAACCAGTTGCAGTGGCAGTGTTTATACCTTGATCAGAAAGTGAAGTCTCCATAGGCTTGACATCTTCCCCAGTCATAGCCATGTTGTCAAAGAAATGGCTGACAGTCAGTTTAAAATTTTGGTAAATCTTGCAGACGAAGTCCAGAAACGGCTGGACTTCATTTTCTAGAGTTGGCCTAAAGTTCCTCAAAAGGTCAAAGATTATACGGATACAAATTAACCCATTCTCTTCATTATCAGTTGTAAGCACTTGCATGGCAACCTTCAAGAGGTCCTGTACAAAGGGGCGGAGAACTTCACTATGGGGAAGTCTATTCAATATCTCAACCACAATATTCCGAAGCTTGTGCTCCTGATTGTCCACAAACTGTGGTTTTGTAATTTGCAGCAGTATCGCTGAAAATGCCCTGAAGTAGCACTTCAGAAAATTTAAGTACTCAGCAGTGTGAGCAATCTCAAGGCTATCCCTAACCTCCATCACCATCTGCAGCCTCGCTGGAATCGCTGTTTTCAACAGGAAAAACAAAAACAACATTTAATAAGCAAAAACAAAACGCTAGTTGTCAAAACAACACAGGCATAGTTGAATACATTTCCCTACAGCAAGAGAACATGAAAATAAGCACCAAATGTGAAAACAACATAAACTGGAAGCACTTAAATACCAATACAACACGGGCATAGTTGACTACATTTTCTTACAGCAAGAGAACATGAAAATAAGCACCAAATGTCAAAACAATGAAAATTGAATGCACTTAATTGCCAACACAACACCCGCACAGTTGAATCCATTTTCCTACTGCAAGAGAACATGTAAATAAGCACCAAATGTCAAAACAACAAAAACTGGAAGCACTTAAATACCAGTACAGCACAGGCATAGTTGAATTCATTTACCTACAGCAACAGAGCATGAAAATAAGCACCAAATGTCAAAACAACAAAAATTGAATGCGCTTAAATGCCAAAACAACATAGGCATAGTTGAATCCATTTTCCTACTGCAAGAGAACATGAAAATAAGCACCAAATTTCAAAACAACAAAAACTGGATGCACTTAAATGCCAATACAACACAGGCACAGTTGAATCCATTTTCCTAAGGCAAGAGAACATGAAAATAAGCACCAAATGTCAAAATAACGAAAACTGAAAGCGCTTAAATGCCAAAACAACACAGGCATAATTGAATCCATTTTCCCACAACAAAAGAACATGAAAATAAGCGCCAAATGTGAAAACAACGAAAACTGAAAGCACTTAAATACCAATACAATAAAGCATAATTGAATCCATTTTCCTACGGCGAGAGAACATGAAAATAAGGAGAAATAAAATCACAGTCGAAAAAAAACACGTGAAGCATCCAGTTTCGATGTTTCAAACATCACGCAACTTTTTTCATTTCAATTCGCAATCAAACAGTAAAGAAAACACACAAAATGGTAAATAATAATAATGGAGAGAGAGCATACGGAGGTCTGCCTCCACGAGATGACGAGAATGTTGCTCGAAATTCTGAACGGGACTCATGTTGGTGGTGGTGTAGAAGTGAGAGGGAAACCAGAAAAGGCTCAAACCCTAACAGGCTAGCTTCAATGTTTAGAGAGCAGAAAATTTCAGAGTCGTAAACGTTTATGCTATGATTATATCTCTAGGGTTCAACGAAATAACGCTAATCTAAAGACTCTGTGACCAGACCAGTCCTCTCTCTCTTGCAATTGAGAGAGAGTGATATTCAACAACAGACAGGAGGGGCGATTGGTGGAGTTAAATAGGAAGAATTTGCAGTCTAACTACGAGTTAGAGTATGGAATTTGTTAGGGCATGAGAAGCTGCTCTGAGTAACAGCATTCCCCTCCTTTCAGTGTCCTTTCTACGGGACTCGACACCACCGGGAATTGGACTTACTCGACGGCCAGTGCTTTCGGTTTATACAAAATCCCATTTATTATTTTGCCCTTGTCAAATTAATTTTATTTGACTAATTACATGTTTCCTCGTGTAATTATAAGAATAATTGATACGAGGAAACATAATACAACTAATTTCATAACGTCATAATAAATATTAAATATATCAAATATTTTTTATTACAATATTTAATTCATTCATCTATATTAAAGAAATTGATTAATTTAATTTATAATACTAAATTTACTTTAAATTAAAAATTAAAATTATTTTTGTAAATAAAATTAATAAATAGTAATAGATTATATATTTTTTATTGTCACGTTATTTTAAAATTAACTTTAATTAAAATTAATTTTATAAATAATAATAATACATTAATCATTTTGGATTAGATCTTGTAATAATTACTAAATTAGATTTTATAATAAAAATTATAATAGATATGT
>JAMLFT010000398.1:0-43913 GCA_026544285.1 Pachyrhizus erosus
GAGAAAGATATACATATTCATTTCTTTATATATAAAGAGAGATTTTTCTTTAAATTTTAACGATAATAACCATGATAAAAACCATCATAGTAATATCACGATTCTCATAATAATTAATAGTTATAGTGTTAAATGTTAATAGACTTTTATAGAAAACAAATAATAATAAAAAAATTAAGCAATTATAAAATGTGTTTTGATCCTTACTATAAAAATTCAATAAGCTAGAAAAGTATAAATTTACAATGGATTATATTAAATATTTTAACTTAAATAAGAATATGACTAGAGATAAAAAGAAGACGAGAAAAAAAAAATGATTGAAACTAGTTTAATCTAATTTATTCTCAACTGATCAGACTGAGTTTTTTTTTTTTTTTTCCAATTCAACTCAACAAGATGGAAAAGGCACCTAGCTGCAAGAGAAAAAAGAGAACATACGGAAATTATTCCATTTTGAAGAAAGAAGATTTGAATATATGGTATTGAGGTGTTGATCGTCATCATCATTAATTTGCATTTTTCGTCGTAGAAAGAGTAATCTTTTCTTTTTCCCTATATTTGATGTGGATTTTTATGATACAGTGGGATTCTCCTCATGAATATACATACTAATTAACCACAGATCGTAAAACATGAAATTAAAATCGTAAGGGTGAAAAATGAATATAAACGTAGTTTAAGTAAATTTGTTTTCCTTTTATTATCTTTCTTCTCATAGCTGACAGAGCAACAATATTTATATTATATTCGAACAATGAAGGCTTGGCTTTACAGATTTGCTTATTAACCAAGAAAGAGTGGCCTTGATAAATGTACAGATTACAACGAGAGGATTTTAGGCAAAGAATCTGATAAAGGTTAGTGGCAAATATTTTAACAAAATTTGTCAATGTATATTTTAGAACTGTGAATTTTCTTATACAATCAATATGTTTGAATTTAAAACATTATGTAAATTATTCATATCTGATATCTCTATCACTAACCCGACCTAGTGAATTATTTTTAGAACTGTGATCTGGCGAGTTTCAGATAAACTTTTGCCGTTTTTTTCTTGTTGCATGGTGTTGGCATACATTGAGGAATTTGAGAATAACGCTGTTTCGCTGTTACGCATAATAAGAGATTGCTGACTAGTAAGTTAAGAACACACAGAAATCAAAAGTGAAACCTTTATAAAAATTTAACATCTAATATTATCAATGCAACATACTCTGATTTTAATATCTGTTAATTTTTTATCTAACATCTTTATATAAAACACTTATTAGTAGGATTTTTTTAAACCAAAAAATATACACAACTTTTATTTATCACATCAACTAATTATTTCTTCACAGGTGATTCGTTTAAAAATAAAATGATATTTTTCAGTTGCGACTTTTTTTAACAACATTAGTAACTAATCCCCCTTTTTCTCCTCAGAAACATTTGTGATAAGCAGAAAACTTACATCTTTAAAATCTGTAGATTGGTGTTTTCTGGTAATCTCGAAAAAAATTGTCACACTTTCAAGATACAAGTCCCTACGCATGCTAAGCACTGGGATAACATCCATGGACTTCTCACCATTTGCAAAACATCGAAGTTGCAGGGAAAGCTTACCAATTTCACTAAATCTAGAAAAGTTTTAGATAGACATTATTTATCATAAGCACTCAAATCATAATGTGACGCATAAAAGTTAACGGGTGTTATCATAAAAATTAAACTGTTTTTAAAAAAGTTTATGCGTAAGTCAGTAATGATTTGAGTGCCTAATGTATAATGTAAAAATATATGATGCCTATTTAAAAGTGTCTACTAAATCTATTCACAGGCTCACAGCGAAATTGATAGTTCATACCGTCCTACAGAACAAGGAAGCAAACCATAAACATTAATGTCATAATTAAAAATGTCTACCCATGGGGGTGAAGCCTTTTAGGTTAGGCTAAGAGCCAGAAATTTCTGTGGGTTTTTGAATTGAGAACATAGCCTCCATTTTGGCCTTTTCTCTGTACGCTAACACAGGTGCACGAGCTGTTTTGAATCAAATACTCTGCAGTGTCTATGGCTTTCACCCCTTTCATAGAGCCTCCTACAGGTCGCTTATATCTGTTAATTGTCATGCATTACAAGAAAGAAGTATCATTAGCAAAAGGGGTTATATCTTTTCATCCACCCTAATAAGAAATTCCAAAAGCAAGTTGGAAAAATTATTATTAACCATCAATGGATTATCATCTAATTCATAATTTTTATTAATTATTATATTTTAAATTTAAAAATTATAAATTCATATAAGATTAAGGAATAGGTAATTTGTTAATAGAAAGTGGCGAGTATAAATGTACGGACCCTAATAACGCGGAAGAAATACTGCGTTTCTGGCCTATAACTACGACATCAACGGCATGCGTTTTGCTTTGGGAGAGAATAGTGCTTCCCTTGTCTTTTCCATCCATTTCGACTCTCATTGCACGGACTTTGATTTTGGGCTGAGAAACCCTGCAAGCATGTTTCATCTCCTCGAGAAAATCAACCCCTTCTCCATCTGGAGAAGCACCCCCTCCTCCAAGGTCAAGGGACGCAGTGGTGGAGCTTCCCAACGAAGGCATCTTCAGGAACGTCGAAATGGTGTTGCGCCAAGAACTAGGGTTCTCAACGTGCAGAAGAATCAACTCGTCTTGCTCAATCACCGCATGGGAAAGCGCATATTGCAAAGCGCCAGCTGATTCCCGCGTTGGGTCAGCCACCACCATTACTTTGCGTGCTTCTTGAGTATTCGCGTTCCGATTGCTTGCCATGCCTTGCGCCATCCTCCTCCTCGTCGTTGCTACCACCACTGCCACCTGAAACTCCGAGAGGGCTAAAGAGAAAAATGAAGCTCCCAAGTGGAATATAACAATAATAATAATATGAGACGCTCATTTTTTTAGTGATGGGAGTAGTCCACAGGAACAGCTATGAATTGTTGTTAGCTTCCATTTGTGATGCATAATTAAGTGCTTTTTTTGTTTTGCCCTACTATCTTTAGGATGGACACTGCTCCTCCTCCTATCCTATGTGTTTCTCAAACTCCCTCCTTGAGACTCGGTCAAATTCCAATACAATCTATATTATATACCTTTTTTTTTACATCATTTACTTTTCAAATAATTCAACCTAGTCATTAAGACCAAGTTTAAACGGTACATTCTCCATGTTTTTTTTATATCATTTTCAAGGCTCTTAAATTTGTTTCTGATTGGCTTATTTCACTATCTTTGAAATACTTTGTGAAATTCTAATATTTTCATTAATTGGCTTTATAAAAAAGTACATTTGAAATTAAATATTAAGTTTTCTAAACATGGCCACCGTACCTTTTTTTTTCTTTTTTCTAGAAGCACATAAACTTAGGTTATTTTATTACAAAACACCTACGAAATAGAATAATGAAGCATAGCCATTCTAAAATGTTAAATTAAAAAGGACAGAAGAGAGAGAAACAAACTGTGGATATTCATGTATATGCGCATAGCTGCATGTCTTCACATTTACTCACAACACTCGCTCACAATCACTTTTGTCAAAGTCATCACTTACACATAACGAAAATGAAAATTGAGACTAAATGTTAGAGTACAATTTGAGATAAAGTTTTTTTTTAAAAAAATGAGAAGTTAGTGGTCATTAATCTTCATTATCATGCAACTAAAAACAGAAAAAAGATCTTGAAGTGAAGAAGATGAGAGAACTACAATTAGAAGAACACATTAGTAATAAATACATTCTACAATGTGAGTTTTACATCAATTATATGAGAGTCAATATTAAAAAATGTACAGGTGATATTTTTGTAAATAAGTAAACTTTTTTCATTAGCTAAAATTTTAAAGGATGTAAAAGTAACTTTTTATATTAGTTAAGATTTAAAGTTTCTCTCATTTATCTCAAGCATAATTTTATTTACAACCTTATTCCCTTCCTTTTCTTACCTTCAATTTTTTCTTGCCCTAGCCAACATAGTCTCAATATAGAAAAACAAGCCCTACCTTTCCTTTCCTTTTCTTCAACCAAACCAAAAGTAGCTATTTTCTTTATTTCCACAAGCCATAGGCCACCACCTCAAAGCCTTTGATTTCAGACCACTATGACCACGATTTAGGACAGTATGACCAAGATTTAGGACAGTATGACCAACCTTGAACTTCCCCAACCTTCAAATTCAAGCTTTTTGGCCAATATCCCTCAAGTTTTGTTGTTTTAATCGGGTTTGAACTACCCTTTTTATAAGTTTGTTGAGAGTAAGAGTTTAATGATCACACTAATTATCTTTTCATTCTTTTTCTAAATATAATAATAAAATGACATAAGTATTTGTATTTTATTTATCACATTCAAATATATGACAATAAAAAATAATTAGCATAATAGTTTTAAGAAAAAGTAAAAACAACCAACCAAAAACAAAAAATAAAAAATAATATATACAACTTTATAATCAAACTACAGTCTATTCATATTATAACACACTGAGAACCAAGCTTTATATCATATAGAGAACTTTTCATATTAAAAATAATTACATTAATTATCTTTATATTATTTTTTAAATGTAATAATAGAATAACATGATTATTTGTATTTTATTTATTTTGTTAAAATAAATATGATGATAATAATTATAATAGTAATTGTTAATTTTGAGTTTTGGAAAACTTTGAAAAAATCAATAAAAAAAATTGTCAGTTTAACCTGAAAAGTCTGCCAGCTACACAGGGTTGGTCTTTTACATGAGTTTAGAAGACTAAATTGAATGCAGATTTTTTTAACCCAAATTGATGTAGCCTATAGCATGTAGCATGCATGGGGTGGTCTGCAATAACCTGGGTGTTTTGTCATCTCTAGTTTGTTAGTTTTATATTAAGTTTGATAAAAAGTCAATAAAAAGATAAAATGGATTGTTATTTCCTGTTGATTTCTAAAACTCACTCTTATCTCTTCTAGTCTTTTAGCCAAAGTCGTCGACGTTAAGCTTGGTGGCGAAGATTCAAAGATCACCAACAGTCACTTGTGCTGAATCACAAAATTTCAGAGACGAAGGAGTTTTTTTTTTTTTTTTTTCCTTTTCTTGATTACTGCTTCTTCGTATCTTTTAGATTTGTAGTTCTTCGTGGTTCACAACGAGTTTTAGCGCTTATTTATTTAAGGTTCTATTATAAAGAAACAAATTTTTTAATTAGATTTACTTGTATTGTTAATAAAAATCATTATTTTTTTTAATCCTGTTGAAAACAATTAATTTTTTTAAATCTCATGGAAAAATAGTTTTGCTTCTTCTAAAGACCAACTTATTATTGAAATTTAAAAATTGAAGCATGTTTAATTCTCTTTATATTATTTGGATTTTATATTTAATTGGAGTCATTTCAGTGCTTTTCTGTAAACATAAGTTATGGAAAATCTCTCGCGATTGAACCTTCAAATATGGAATGACATTAGAAGTACCTCACTTAATTTTATATGTTTTTAAACATGGCAAATGCACCAATTAACAATAGGATATCATGATATTTTATTGTCAAGTGGGAGCATATAGCAAGGAGATAGCTTAATTTCTTAAGGGACAAAGTTGCCCTCTAGTCTTATAATTAAGGATGTCAGTGTAATTACCTAGGTACTATTTTAGATTTATTAAAAAATTAATTTAATGGCCAAATCAATAACTAAATGATTTTTTTTATCACTAAATAGATAGTGACTAAACTAATGATCAAAACACAACAAAAATATTTGATATCTAGACTTACTTGTGTCAATCTAATATGTTGATCAACTGTAAATAAGAGACTAAAAATAGATATAAAAAAATTTATCACTAAATTGATTGATAGATTACAAATGAAAATATTTTTTTAAAACAAATGAATTTTTTTATGATTAAGAATTCAGTCGTTGAAACAATTACTAAAATAGAGATTGAATATGGCCAAAAGCTAAGTTGATCACTATTGTTTATTTGAATTAAAAAATAAAAATCATAAACTATTTAGTCACTAAATCGATCGCTAACTTGATGAATCCAATTTGTATCTATTTTTTATTAGTGACTATTCAATTCAGTCACAAATTATTAGTGACCTATTTATTCGGTCAAACATATTAGTGATTTTTTTGAATCACTAAATAACTTGTGCGGTTTTAGCTCTTTTTTTTAAAAAAATTCAACGCTCCCATTGTAAAAAAACTAGTATCAATTATAACAATAAATACATTTACTAACTAAAACCAAATGATAATCAAAATAACATAAATAATATGATGTTGGAACAAATATAAACCAATGGTGATTTATACAAAATGTTGGCTCTTTATACGAAAACAAAAGACACAGACTTGTCTCACCTCACTTGTATCAATACTCTTTGCTAAGAATTTATGCGCTTGTTGAATTACACTACATAAATGTATTTCACAATTAGTTCATGGAAGAAACTTATTCATTGAAATAAAAATAAAAAAGTATATTTGAGTACTCAAGTTGGCTACAACAATGATAAATCTTGGAAAAAAATTATAGTCGAATGGTATATAATAAAGAAAATAAAAAATAACGAGATAATATGTAAAATATCATAATTTGTGATAATAATAGAAGATCAAGCAATTTTTCTTTAAAATGAATAGAAGCCTAAACAACTTAAGTATATCATTAGCGAACCAAAACATTCATTAGTCTTTAGCTAATGATTATTAGCTAACTTATTATATTATATATTATAAAACTTGGAGATAGTTATGAAAAATTAAATATATCTAAAGCATATTTAATTTCTCAAACATTTATAATTTCATCTAATTCATTAAACGAATGGAAATGTTCCCTATTCAAATCTAATAAAATATCTTAACTAAAAAAAATTTCAAACAACAATTAAATACAATCATATAAAATACAACATATAAAAAAAAGACAAAGAAAAAAAAACAACTAAAAATGTTAAAAAGAATCTAAACTAAGTAAAGTAAGTAAATGATAGTATGACACAAGTGCAAGGTTAGGTGAGAGTATTATGTTTAGTCTTACTTTATTATTAAGGGAGTTGTATTTCTCATACATGTGAATGTTAAGTTCATATCTTATCCTTATAGTATGTTACTTTTTTAACAAAATATTCTTAATAGAAACATATTTTAATATATGATTGAAATGTGTTTTCATTATGTATTAGTTGGTGCAAGGGGATGTGAATTTATAATACAAAATGAAACTTTGTTTTTTATGTGTATTAAAAGTCATATTTTTTATTAAATAAAGGCACATTTTTATTTTGTACTATAAGTCACACCTTTAAATAATACAATAAAAATGTATTTTCATGTTGTATTGTATGTAAATATAAAACAAAATCTCATTTTTATTGTATATTTGTATATAACATATATGTATGTTTTACAAAAACAAAAAAACACAAATACATAATAACAAATATATTTTTATTTTATATTTGTAAATGTCAAACTTAAGACAACAACAAAAACATATAGTATTCTAAATCAATTATCAATGGATTCCAACAAAGTGTTATGATAAAATTAATAACTAAATAACAACGAATTTGTGATAAAGTACTATAAATATAATAAAGGATTAAAAATATATAATATAAATATTATTATTATAAGAAATCTTTATTAATATCTATATATATTTAAGTCTCCTATTAACACAAAGAATTATAATATTATTTACGACTTTAATATAAAATTTTTCATGAACAAAGTCATTATAATAATATATGTATTGTTGTAAAATCATGTTTTTTAATTGGAGATACTAAATAAAAAATCATGTCCTTCAAATAAGTCTAAATAAAAGAAAAAAAAAATAAAGTTAATTGGGTTAGGCAAGAAAGGGTTGATGGTGTCTAGCAAAATCAGAAACTAAATATCTCATTAAAAAAATAAAAAACATTTATTTAAAAATTTATTTTATTAAAACACCATATATTTTATACCATTATTTTTACAATAATGAGAAGCATGCAAGTTATTGTTAATGAAACTAAAGTAGTTAACCTCATTTGTTTTTTTAAAATACTTGTTTTTGAAAACCATTTTTAAAATGAATATCTCTTTTGTTTTTAAAATAAGAAAAAATAAATATTTTTAAATTATTTTAATTTTCTACTTTCATTTTTTTATTACTTATGCTTTCCTTACACTTACATTTTCTCTACCCAATTTACTCTTTAATAATTATTCTTAAAAATATTTTATAAAATTATTTTAAAAATAAAAAACAAATACAGGATCAAACTTACCTTCAATTGTACACCAAAAGAAGCACCCTCAATTTCTTTTGTATCATTGCACTATAGCTACTAAATACTTTATCACAAGTCTTATCTCATGACAAAATTTAAATTAGCTTGGCATTTAAACTTCTAAAAGATTTTATAAGGTTTGTAACAATATCAAACAAAATTAATAAATTATCTATGAATAAAATCAATAAATACTTTACATCAATATCATAGAAAAATATAACAGCATCATCTACAAAAAGAAAAATAAACTAGCACAAGTAAAATGGCATTCTAAAGACTTAAAATTACATTAATTTCTTTTTTATTAATCATATCCTTCCATTCACTTAAATTTTAATTTAAAAATCATGAAATTAAAGAGAAAATAAATAATAAATGACAAAATAATCATAAAAATTAAAACATTAATTGTACTATTTAATTCTTAAAATGGTAAACATTTTAAAAGGAACAAAGACAGTAAACCACTCAGACAGACGACTGACAAAATTCTATTAAATGCAGATAAAGAAAAGGGGGGCAAGAAGGAAAGGAACAAAATCTGACGTAGTATCCAAGAAACTTTTCACTATAACCAGATGGGAAGACTGGTGAAAAAAAGGGTACTGTACGTTGTACACCAAATTAGCACACTTAATACCTAAGTTAAACATCACGAGCATAATTATATAGAATACAACTTCGCACAGGGCAGCGGTCATATATGGTCTCTTTGGGACCAAACAATGGTACATTTAATTATTAGACCGCAGAAATGCCTGTGACCGGTCACTTTCAAACTCACATCAAGACCCTTAAAAACCGGGAGGTGAATAAGATTAGTAGCTGTTTTGCCATATTTGTTGGGACTGCTTAGGTGGTTGGCTTTGAGAACCAGCAAGGGATGCTTCCCTAGGATTCTGCTGCTGATGTTCAAGAGAAATCCCAGTCTGAGAATGGTAGAAATTAGGGTATCCAAGGGATCCAAAATGCTGTGAGGGCTGCTGCTGGCTTTGTCGAAATCCCCCTGGTTGTTGATTCTGTCCCTGGAAGCTGTAATACGTGCTGGGAGGAACTGCAGACATTGTTCGAGAGCTAGGTCCATGAACCCACATAGCAGAATTCTCATTCTGACAGAAGAAAACACAAAATCAGCCCATCCCTCAATATAAATAACCATATATTCATTTTCTCATCTCATTCCCTCGCAACAAAAAAAAATTAGAAACTTTTTTAGAACAAAATGAACCTCATGTGACAACATTTTAAACCTTTTGTTTAAATGCCTTAAAAAGGACCATGGTTTTCTCGTGCATAAATATAAAATACTAACAAATAACTCTATTTTGTAAAGGCTGCACTGTTGAAAGCAAATTGGATCCACTACTAAGAAGAAATTATACATGGAAAACAAACAGTTAAATGTGCATTAAAATGAAGATCTTTAAACCTGCTGTAGTGAAATCATATGATTGTTGTCCTTGTACTGAGAGTTTATAACATCTTCATATCCAATGGTTGTACTAGGAGGTGCGGCAGGTGGATTCAATGGATAACTTCCTCCAGGAATGCTGGTGGAACTTCCAAAACCATATCCAGATGCAACAGCAGCAGACTGAGGTAAGCTACTGACAGAAATGCTATTTTTATATTGTGGAAGCATGGCTGCCAGAGATTGGTGATACGTGTTATTTCCAGCAAAAGCCTGCTGAAATGCTGATGGCATGTACGTATAGCTCTGAGGCAAGAATGGATAGCTAATCATATTAGCAAAATGTCCCAGAGGGAGAGTAGGCTGGGAATAGGGATGCACAGCAAGGTGTTGAGGAAGTGCAGGTCCAGTGGCAACATTGGCACCAGGCAGAGCTTGTGGATTAGGTTGAGGCGTTGAAATGTTATTTGCCCTTAGAGCCTAAAAGTTGACAAATAAAATTAATCATACCGAATACCCATGTTCTCCCTCTTAATACAAAACAATAAAATCAAGATTAATATATACAAATGTAACATTACTGTGGAAATGTAATCATTGACAAACAATGTCAATATAAATTGCACACATGACCTGATATTATTTCTTAGATTCAATATGATAAATCCTTTGTTCTCTTTTACACACATGTAATGCACAGATACTCGTATCAAATCCATATTCAATACTGATACTCATACAATACATCCATATTTGTGTTTTTAAACTACCCTCTGTTTTCTAATATCCAACAGCCTCAAAGTACTTGCCAACCTCAAAAGTATCACACAGACTTGGAAGTGGAAGAAAGCATGAAACTTGGGTTAGGATAGGATAATCACATGTTGATAAATTTAATTTCATATTTTTACAAATATAAACATTTTATTTAATACATATTGTCTCATCAGGATCTTAATTTTTTAAAATAACTAGCATTCCAGGAGCAGTACCTTAACACATTAATATATACATATAGCATCCACAAATTTTTCACCCCCATTTTTATAGGATACCAGACTGACTAGTAACACAATGAATGGATTTGTCTAGTAGTATAATAACTAAAGCAGGTAGTAATTTGTACACATTGCATATATATGGAATCACACAAGATTTATTTATCACTGGTAGATCCCTAGCAATTTATCAGGCAAAGAAACAAGATTACACTGCAGAGTGCAGAAATACTTGGACTAAATCAAACACAGAATGGGCACAGGATACAATTGATGCTGACACCTAGGCATAAAAATCCAAATGCCTTGTCTTCACCAATATATCCTCTTAAGTTGCTAATTAAGTACTCCATCCGTCCCTATTTATAAAACACTGTTGACTAATTTACGCCTATTAAAAAAATTGATTAAATTTAGATATCATCATTAAATTTGTCTGTGATTATAATATTTTTTTCAAATTTTTCCTTAAAATTATTGGCAGTCTATTTATCTTCTTTAATCTCTATAGAAGAGAGAAAGAGACAATTCAGTAACATTCAATTATAGATTAAAATAAATAACATTTTAGTAAAAAAATAATTAATGCACAAGACAATTGAAATAAAATCTTATAAAAAAGGACAAAAATTCAAAACTGTCTTATAAATTGGGACGGAGGAGTAATTAATTATATAAACTTCATGATTTCATATATAGAAGACAGTGATAGGCAAATATCAGCTTATGTTAAGACACTAATCAGTAGTCACTCAAGTAGCTCAAACCAAAACATGCAAAATGCCTTTGAAACACAAGTGATTTGTGTTGCTCTTAACTGATGTCACATGGTAGTCAGCTGGACAGTTGGTATGCAATACAAGTACATATATGAGAACCAACACTTCCCTAGTGCTAATTATTAACCAGAATATTGGTTTGTAACAGCAGCCCGCAAAAATCATCTACATGCAAAATTCCATTATCCATCCTCTTTGACAAAGAATAATCAAACACACTGAAGTTGTAATCCTAGATTTATCTATGATTCAACCTGTCTCAAAAGCTTGTATATAGAAAAACTAAAATTAGCTAGAGCAGAAGTTCACCTCAGACATGGTTATAGTGGGACCACCAATTGAAGAAGCAATGTTGCTATATTTTGCAGGCATTGATTGTGTTGCAGGGAAGGGTGAGTATGGGATATCCTCCCTTGCTGTTTGAACAGTTGAAGCCAACAGAGCACTGGGCAAAGAATTCGTATAAGCCTGCTAAAAACACCACTATAAGTTTGTTGAAAAGAGCAGAATAGCTACATGATATTAATATTAGAAGATAAAAGAAACTACAGTAATATAAGTTGTTATGGGTTATTACTACAGTAAAGCAATAAATGGTCCTGCACCATATTATAGTTTTCTAGAAAAAAGTACGTTACTGCAGTAATAAGTTGTCATACAGCAACTGAGCATTGACATTCACACTCAGATTAATTACCTGTGATAGAAATCATATACTCCCCCCCCCCCCAGCAATAAGAATGAAATATTCAAATGGGAGCATTTCTATGCCCAATTCTCAATTCAATCATAAAATATACTTAAAAATGGCTATTTGACAAGTATTTTTACAGTAAACCAGTACTCTTCCACAAGTTCTTTTGTTTGGAGAGAATAAGCTTGATTTGTTCCCAAAGAAATGAATAGCAGCACAGCACTGACCATCCCCTAGCTTTAACACTACAAGATCTCAAATCATTTTAAAACCAACTCTAATTAACTGAAGACCCAAAATAAGACCCAGCCTTGAAATATGCTGTATATTGCAAATCGTAAGATATAAGAATTCTATGCATTACCATTACACTAGAGAAAGGAGACAGGTTCTGTATCTGTGAGCTCGTCTGCGAATGAGGGAATGTAACATCTGGTTGTTGTGCATTTTCATAAGTAAACTCATGTGAAGAAGAAGGAAATGAATATTGATTTTCCTGAGCAGTTTCAGGGGGTTCAGATTTTAAAGCCTCTGATTGTGAAATGGAGGAATGCTCATAAGTCCCAGCATCCACACCAGTTATGTGAGCTAAATTCGCATCTGAGGTGGTAGCAAGATGCTCATCACCATAATAGTCAGGATTTCTGCCAGAAAAAATAAACACATACATAAGTAAACTAGGAATGACCAGAATATTGCAGCAAAGTAAACTGATATCTAAGCACATGCCTAACATCTGAGGACCCAATTGTTGAAACATCAGTTGCTCCAGATGTATCCTCCAGGTTACTTTTCAAGGGCCTAGATGCATATGGGTCAGATCCAGAAAGGGCAGCATTGTTTGCAGATCCAAAACTTCCAAAGCTCAGGTTTAAGCATTCAGGGGAATGGAGTTGTAAATGATTTGGAATTACTACAGAAGAATTTTCCTCCTCTTGTTCTGTTCCCTGATCATTTGAGTGTAAATTTAGCTGCTCTATGTTTGCAGCCACTGATGAAACACCACCTGCAGCTGAAACGAGGATGTTAAGAAATTAGGACTTACATGTAAGGTGCATGTTTGATATTATCATGAATTTCAATAATAGAATTATAATAACTCTAAACCATTAGATATCATACACAGGCACATGACAATATTAGTAATAAAATAACTCATAAACCATTCATATGTACAAGGGATGAGAAAGAAAGAAAACTATAATAATAACAAAATAACAATAACAACAATGATGAACACATTGGATTGACTTGTCAAAAGGTTATTACAATATTCTTCATTATGCTATTTCTATCTATGACTTTGATGATTCAAGCCAAATCTAGCAATAGCATATTAATTTTAAGACCAAATCACCAAATACATGGACAAAGGAGATAACGACATTAAAACTGAGGAATTTCAAAGCAATTTTATATTGAAGTGCTGGTAGCCTGGTACCATCACTTTAATTACATGATAATTACAACCCAATTTGTACAAACTTCTCAATAAACACTTATAGGAGAAGAAAATAAAAAGGTAAAATAAATCAAACTTCTTCCACAACTTAAAAACAACTTATGCACCTCACCTTGTTTAGAAGCTCTTTGCTCTAACTTCACTTCTCCAAGAGCTAAGGTGCATAATTTACTTTTAACTTAAGGAAGAAGTTTGATTTAATTTACCTCCCAAATTCTTTTCTACAAGTGCTTATCAAGAAGTTTATCCACATTGAATCTTGACAAATTTAATGTAAAATATATATGCTCAATATAAATAAAGATACAACATGTGCAAACTAATAAGCATCCTAGTCACCTTCATTATTTTCAAAAGGATGCCGATGAGGTTGGTAGGAATTTATGTCCTTGTATAAGCCACCATCAAAAACAGATGTACTTTCGAGATTCTCTTCAGACATACTTTTAGCAGATATTGAAGCAGATCCAACATTGTCTGGATTCTCAACAGGATCATCTTCAGCTACATATTCATTTACACGGGTCTTCGGCTGCTGATTAGCTTCACCAGAGTTGGATGAGTTTGTATGGTACTCAGATGTTGGATGACCATCTACAACTGAGGATACAGAAACAGCTGGCTGGTGCTCAATAGATGGCCATTCATCATTCTGTTCAACGTCGGAGTTAATAGCAAAGCCATGGTCATTATTTGTCTCGGACACCTTGGAAGCATGACCTTGCAATGAATGCAAATTGTTTTGTGAAGCTGCTGGGGGTGCAAAAACTTTCTGATGGCTACCGCTGTGGAGAGAAGAGTTGGGCATGGATGCCTTGGCCTGTGGCCTACCCATCCTCACAATGTCAGCCATTGATACTTGACCTGGGTTCATCACCCATGGAGATTGCAATCCACCATGTTGTGATGAAGATAGTCCATCACAGACATGGACAGAATCACTGCAACAGTTTTGAAAATTCATGAGACACTCCATCTTATCTTACAATGAAAAAGTGTGTATAGTATCCAAGCGCTTACAAGCAAAATTTAGTTTAAAATAAAAAGTCAAATGACTAAACACTAACTTTGGCCCTCTCAACATATATGCAACATCATATTGATCATTCATTGATAACTAATGCCATCATAGTCTTCCTCCAAAAACCAATTTGATAACAAATACGTCACTTTGAAAGATAATTTGATGTTGTTGGAGGACCAATTTAAAACATCTATAAATTTACAAATAGAAGACGTTTGTGATCAGTTTGGTGTTTCATATATCTTTGGAGGAAAAAAATAGACATTTACAGTTATAAAGTTCATGCCATGAGATAAAGCAGAACCATAGAGTAAACCAGTGAATAAGTGGTGCAGAATGTTCCAACTGCTTGAGAAAAGAATCAAAATAGCTTGCAAAAGTTGGATGCTTTAACAGTCAACTTGTTTTTCAGAAAAAACTGGAGGAACCATAATAAACACCAGCTGATAAATGAATACAATAAAATTCCATGCTAAACAAAGGCGGCCAGATTTATTTTCTCTTCGCAACAACCAGACCCAGTATGCAAACAGATCATAACCACAAGAATTCCTTTAGTTCTACTCCAGTAGTGCACAAAATTGTTGAAGGAATATATACCTGTAGGATGGTAGTTGCCTGTTTAAATTATTGTCCAATGCGCTAGATGCAGAAGCAGTGGAACCTCCATAGGCAGGCATTCCGTTTTCCTTTTTGAATACAGGTTTTCCCTGCAGGAGACCAGAATCTGACCTCCAAACATAGGTGACGTTGATGATGACCCAACAACAATGATAATAATAAAAACAACACAACAATTATAGATACGTAAGAAAAACATGATAAAGTCCAGAGCTACAGTTGACTTAAAAACACATTAGTTAATCAAAACATCATCCAAAAATAGTAACCAGCATCCGCTTACCACCACTGCCACTGAATTGAGTTGCGTTTCCACGCCCAACATAGCGGTCAGCACCAAGCCTAGCGCCACCGCCACCGGTGCCGCGACTAGATGTATTGCTTATCGCACGAGACCTGGAATCCGTTGGGTCTTTACTCTGAAGAATAAAAAAAAAAAAAAGCAAAAAACCTCATCAGTTAGCATCAGAAACAAATACATAATCAAAAGTATTAACTAACTCCTCATAACATGCATCTAAAAACGAACTCAACGCAACTCAAAACGCACCTCTTTTTTCTTCTCTCGTTTGCTTTTGACCTCGTGAAAAGGATCTACGCAACGAGCAACGAACTTACATAAGATTAGGGAGGTGCGAGAAAAGGAAAAAGGAATGATTGACTGATTGAAAAACCCTAGTGCAGTGATATACCTTGGGAGAGGAGGCGACTAACGGCTTCGTTAGGGTCCATGTTACAGTCTTTGAGAGTGGCGTAGATCTCGTGTTCGGGGATGTTGCTCACTATTTCCTTTAGGCTCTGAACCATCTTCCGACTCGCCGGAGGAATCCCTGCCTTGTGGCCCCCACCGCCTTTGCCGCTCATCCTCCTCGCTCGCGCTCCGATCTTCCGCCGCCCCCGCCGCCGCTCGCCTCGCTAGGGTTCCGCCGCGATGAAAATATCTTTCCGCTCTGATTCTCTCTCTCGCACTCTCTCGCACTCTCTCTCTGTGTCGATGATTTGCACCCAAACGGAAAGAGAACGAAACGAAACAAAACCCTCCTTTTCTCTCTTCGGAGTTTTTCCTTTTTCTTTTTTTTTTTCCTTTTTCTGGAAATAACCATTAATCAAATTGTGAAAATATTCGTTAGTGTAAATAAGCGATTTTTTTGGGTACAAATGTAAATCGGGATTTGTTTCTGCTTTAGTGCTTTCAACAATGATTAATTTATGTGTGTGCGCGTATCTTTTTATTTTATTGTTTTCAAAATTCAAACGTAATTTTAAAGGAGTGATATCAGTATTATTCTGAATAAAATATATAACTAGTTCATATAATCGAATTATAGTTTGCATGAGTAAAAGAAACTTTATACTTCTTATGAATTTTTATTTTTAGAACTCAAATTTTCATTAAATATATGTTTTTAATTTTTAATTTTTAAACAATATATAAGAAAAAGACTTAAAATACATAATTTTTAAAGACTAAAAATATATATTTTATAAAATTTAAAAATTAAAAATAAAATTTAAGAACTAAAATATTTGATATAAAAAATTTAAAAATTACAAAAATATAAATAATAAAAACATATTTAATTCAAAAATCTATATAGAATCTATATTGTTTTTTATACAATCAATAGAATCTATATACTAATCATATTAATAATTAATTAAAAATATAATCATATTAATTAATAATACTAATATTTATTATAAATTATTTTTTAATTATATAAAATAAATATTTATTATGTGTAATCTACAAGTTAAAATACTAATTTGTTTATATTTATACTAAGAATACAAAAAACATCCATCTTTTGATTTTTACTTTTATTTATCTTTTATATGTTTACTTACATACTAATAATGTAATTTGTTACAGTAATTTACCAAACTCAATAAAATTGTTTATTGGAAAGATATTTGTAATTTAAAAAAATGACTATGTATAAAATATATACAAATAACAACGAATGTTTATATATATATTTAAATAATCTTATATTTTTAATAGATCATATCATTTAATTCATGTAAACGTGTGATTAAAAAAATAAAATATGAATCCTCTAAATTTAACATATCACTTTAAAAAATAAAATAAATAATCCTAATTATCCATAATTAGTATTATATATATATAATAAATCATGCATGAAGTATCAAATTGATTTTCTCATAATCAATTAAGATTATTGGACATGAACCTAACAATAATTTATTTATTATTGATGTATCAATTTAATTTGATCATTTGTAAAAAAAATTAATTAAACTATTTATTCGTTAATAATAAATAAGGACATTTATGAATAGAGTTAGATTAAGTTTGATCAAATTCATAATTCAATTCAATTAAATTTTCATAGTTTATATTAGATAATGTTGGTGTCATTTTTTTAAATTTAATTCAAATCAATTTTGTAATAAATAGATTGGTTTGACTTTGATCAGGGTCTAAAAATTTAAATTTATTTTAAATTTTAAAAAAAATTATCAAAAAATAATACAAAATACACAAGTCCAAGTTTAGGTCTATATTTTATTACTTTCGTTGCCCCATAATAAATGGTATCCTGTATTTTTTTACAAACAAAAAAAAAGTTAATAAATAGGTAAAAAAAATTAAATTTTATACAATTAACTTTATCATCATTAATTTATTTATAATTTTTGTTACACATTATTATTATTATTATTATTATTATTATTATTAGAATTAGAATTAGAATTATAAATTAAAAGAAAGATAATGAATATTATATTAAAAAATTAAATATAACACATATTTTAGGATAATTTTTTTTCTCTTAAACACTTATTATATATATCCTAACACATAAAAATCCAACTAATATAAGATAATTCTAATATTTTTACCTAATATATCATTCAATTAATTTATAGTGTGATATGAATTTTCATTTTATTCTTAAAAAAATTAACCTTACATAAGACATATTTAAAGATTTTCATAAAAATATTATCACTAATCACTAATAATAACATTAGATTTTTTAATTTAAAATATAGATTAATGCTCATACACTGTTAGTGTAAGGTGCTTTACATAAACAACCAATCACAACTCTATATTTTGGCAAGTCACGTAATATTATTTTAATTAAATAAAGACTAATTAAAAATCGTAAACACACAAAGTTAATTGCATGTGGTTAAATAAAATAATAAGCTGTAATTTTAACAAAACAAGTGTGTCAAGTTAAGCAAGGCAGAGGACGCTACGTGAATCGGAAGGAAAGAGGCAGTGACGCGAGTGAGAGAGTTCAAAGCAGACATGTAATTAAGATTTTTAATAAGTTTTTATTTAATTAAAATAATATTACGCGTTTGGTTGTCTATCTAAAGCACCTTTACTGACAGTGTGCGGACATTAATCCCTTAAAGAAAAATACACACACATATATGAATATGAGTCAATGGATCCACAAATCAGGTTTATGATTTAACGAATTTAAAACTTAAAATTCGTTACTCGAATCATATATAAACAAATTTGATCCAAACTCTCAATAAATTTAACTCAAAATATTTGAATCAAATCAAATTCGTAAGTAATCCATATCTATGAACATCCTTAAGAATAAATTACAATTTCTAAAGCAACCTCACGTAGTGAGTATATAAAATTTAAGAACAAATTCTCAAAACTTTGAATTAAAAAAAACTATATGAAAGTTAAAATTTCAGTTTGCACTATCATTAAAAAGTTCATATAAGAACGTAGCTCACAAATATCTCTACTTTTCGTTTTTTGATCAATATATATAGCCAACGAGAAAATATTTCCGTTGAGACTAAGGCATCTACCCATTCTGGCTTCATTTAACGTAAGAAAACATCATCAAATGTACAGATAAACATCATCAAATGTACAGATAAGTTGTAAAAAAAACACTGTAATTTCACTTAGAACTTTAAACAATATTAAGGCCACCATTACAAAGAAAATTATGTGAAGGCTGCCCAGATCAATTTAAAAGGGATAATAACTTCTCTCTTAAAAGTTCAAACCTTCCTTCTAATTTCGGGATAGACTATGTTAATAGTAATTATATTGGCAAAGAGTCTTAAATTCCAGTTATACACGAGGTAGGCGTTTAGCTCACAAGCTATGAGAACAAAATTCCATACTAAATAATTTGGGGGAATAAATACGTCATACTTTAGAAATACTTGTATTTCTCTTTCTTATTTTCAAATTTAAATGCATCGAGACATAGTAGCATATAAATGCAAATAACCTAATCACTATTCTGGAATAATGAAAAGAATTAAAAAGAAAACTACGAAAAATTGGTTGTTAAATCAAATGAAGACAGGTTTGGTACTTTGTTCATTGAATAAATTGGATGTGGGTTTCAAATATGGACCACAAGAGTATTGATCCATTAAGAATACAACATTTATTGATGCTATTATAATTATATATATTGCGTATACTAAACAATTGACTGAAAAGCATATCATTCAACGATGCTCTTTTTATTTTATTCTTAAAAAAAAAAAAACGATGCTCTCTTTTTATATTTCGCCTTCTGTATTTTTGGATCGTGAATTTTGAGTATTGTATTACGAGTTTGTGACTACTGTTATCTTCTGCCTCTTTATGGCAATGAGATAATTGCAGCCATGTGGAGTATACTTTTCAATCATCATGATTTTACCTTTTAAATTTCAATAGTAAGTATTCAGTTATTAGTTAGCGGACTGCAAACCTAACTACCTGTTTGGTATTTTTTGTAACGGAAGTGCCTTTGGAAACAGAATGATTCTCCCGTTAGCTCAAAACTAATTATTACTCATAGTTGTTGAAAAGGGTTAATCCCTGATAAAAAGGGGTTAGGCACATCATAATTAATTATTTGCATTTTATCAGGGACATGGATTTGGAAACCTTGAATGAATCTTGTTAATTTCTTCAATCACTTCAGATGTGAGCTCGATCTTGCATGCATTTAGAACCTCTTGGAGTTGCCATGATTTGGTAGCCCCAAAAACAGCACTAGCAACAAGGGGGTGTCGCAAAACAAAGGCTGCTCAAAACAAAAAGAACAGGAAATAAAATAAGGATAAAATAAAATAGGAAATCTGGTACGCAATAAATAAACTAATGTCCTACTGCCCCACAAGTCCACAACCTCTAACGGATAAGCTCAAGGACCACAATCAATAGCATAGACAATGAATGCTTGAAAATAAAATTGGAAAGGCATGATAACTAAGCGTATGTATAAAATTCCATACGCGTGTGCATCGACAACTATCTCCAGCAATGTTAAGATACTACTAAATTAGCAATTTTTGGCGTCCTTTTAAAGCAATAAGATTAAAAAAAAACCATAACATCCTAGTTTACTTAGAAGAGAAGCCAATGTACAGCATCCAATATCACTAAGAAGCAAAGGAGTGAAACTCCAGCTTATAAGGCATGAGTTATTACCCTTTTTACCTAACTTCTATCAAGTATTGACAGACTTTCCATAATTGAATTCTACATAAGCAGCGTTATTGATTACCTATGAATACACTTAAAACATATGCATGCGACTGAACAAAAAAAGCAATGTCACTGCACAACTACCCAACTACCCCTTTTTTTCTAATTATGAACGGTATCAACCAGTATGACCGACCCACCATATGATTTAATATCTGACGTGTTTGGGATCATGCAAATAACTGAACTATAATTATCACACGCAAGAAACAGCTAAAGGGTGGAGGGTGATGAACATGTAGATCTAAGAAAATATTATCAAACCTATAGCCAGAGATACAGGATGAAGACCATATGTTTTTGCAATATTAAGGTATTCCTGCAAAAGGGAAAAGATATGGATATGGAGATTAAAATCAGTAAACAGAAGATATAAATAGGAACAAGAGATTCTGATTAACAGTCAACCATGAGGTTCAGTTTTAGATGTCCACACCTATGATAAATCAGCATATAGCTATTGACATGTTTTGTGGTGTAAGACTATCAGTTCAAATTAATCAATTTTCCTCATTCAAATCACATCACATGCTCATAAATTAAGAAGAAAAAACATATGCTAATCAAAACATGCAAAAATGTGTTATAAAAATGTAAGAAAATTTAACATTCAGATTCCAAATAAGCTAATCAAAATATTAGCATTGTAACAGTGTGAGGAGAATTCACTGACCACAGTAGCTGCCTTTATAACTTTATTGGACAAGTTGTATCTAGATTCTCCTTCTAAATACTGCCCTGTGAATATTAGTATCAGTTAGATAAACCCATATATATCAGGAGCATTTCTTTTTCCCTTTCTTTCCTTCCTTCATGTTAGGAAGGTGGGAAAGAGGAAAGAGGTGAAAAAACTTGATAAAACAAAACATATCTCAAAAGATGTCAATTAACCTTTAAAAAGATTTAAACGAGCGCCTGTTGGACCACCGCCTGGGGAAAAATATTTCCCTGAAAGTATACCCATTGCCAGGGGACTGTAGGCTAACAAGCTAACACTGAAAAGTGAAATCAATTATCTAACAATGATGCTTTCATAAAAAATGCAGGAAAATGATAGGCTAGTAAATGCATTAAAAGTTGTAAAGAAATTTTCATGAATTAACAGCTTGAGTAACCCTCATTTTAGTCCCTAAATCTGTGAAGTGCTATCATAATAGTCCTTGAAGTTAAAAAAATGTTAAATAAATCCCTGAAATTATAACCAATGGGTTTTAATGGTAATAAGGGTTTAGGGTTTAGCTCTGTTAGGGACTATAATGGTAATAAGTTATAAAATTTAGGAACTATAATGATAATAAGTTTTACATTTTAGGACTAAAATAATAGTAATTTCAATTTTTAGGGACTTATTTTACCACTCTGCTTGTATTAAAGCTGATTAAATAGTATAAATCTGATTGATAAAGTTTAATCCATTATGCTTTCTCAATTATGGTCACAAACATTTCATATCAATCTGAACCATAACTTCTCAGAATATATTTTAACAAGATATAAGCTTTTTTAGGAAGCCCAAAATCAAGTAATATCAAACTCACATGGAAAAATTACTCATTTAGTCCTTATAGTTGCACAAACTTTACCTTTTAGTCTTTATACTTACATATTATCTATTTTAGTCCCTGTACTAATAGTTTTAAATCTCTTTTAATCCCTATCATTACACAACTTTACCTTTTAATCCTTGTTATTTTGTAACTCCAGAAAGTAAAAAGGAACCAAAACTGCTTGTATAAGGACTAAAAAGGATGATTTTTAAGTATAGAAACTAAAAGGTAAAGTTTGTGCAATTATAGGGACCAAATGAATAATTTTTCCAACTTATATATTAATAATTGTAATGAACCAATCATCATAAAACTTGGGTGAAGAAACCTAAATGATTTTATGTCTAACATGCCCCCTCTGCAAACTTTGGGCTTAAGGTGTAGACAATGCACTAGCCCACACTACCTTGTGCAGAAATTTAACTTTTATCTAGAAGAATAGGGTCAACAAAGATCAAACTCTAGAGTCTAGATCATTTAGTCAGAGTCTCTGATACCAGTTATAACATGGGAACCAACTATCCTTAAAGAACGTTGCTAGGTGAAAGCACATAAATGATTTCATATCTAACAACAATATTAAATACCTTTCCTGATGGCAGCATTCAGCCATGGCAGAATCAAAAGTTCTACATAGCAGGCTATATGAATTCTGTCACTAAACGGAAGAAAATTAGTGTCAGAAGTAAACTTCCATTGAGGGAACTGTAGTGTTGAGGGTGAGGGTTCCATGATGAAAAAAAAATACAGCAGGGGTTGAACGGTAATAAATGATCAAACCTGCAAAGATACTAACTTCAAGTGTGAAGCATATTTTTCAGCAACCTGAATAAACTTCATCAGGCCATAAGGTGTTTCATTACTAAGACCAACGTATCTTATCTGCAAAAAATGCAATCATTTTCATACTCATGAATCATGATTCAGGAATTACAATAGTGACAGGTTGACAATTGAAACTATTTAACAATACCACTTGCCTTCCCAGCTTTCACAGCTGTGCTGAGAGCTTCAAGTTGTTCATCTATACTAACTGAAGCATATTGTCGGACAGGATCATACTCAGTTTCCCCAAACATCGGAACATAGCTACAAGGATTGATGTAACATTTCAAGAGTTAAGATCCATATATGGTAATTCGTATAGAAAAAAATAAAAATAAAAATTTGACCAACATGTAATATTCAAAAACAATGTAAACAAATGTCCAAATATTTAAAGTAACAAAAACAAACAAACCGATCAGGCCAATGAATTTGATAAAGATCAATATAATCCATTTGCATCCGCAACAAACTGCACAAATTCAAAAGCAAAAGCTATCACGGTTTATCACTAGACAGAATAATAAGATGCAAACTTAATATTATCTTACATCTTTTCCGAACAGGACTCTTCCCACTTCCACCCCCATCCAAATGCTTCCCTTTAGTGTATATTATGAGAGCCATCACAACCTAAAACTCCATCACCATTGTTCTCTTTCTTTTTTCTTATTATATAGTACAGCTGAAACTATTTACCTTCTTAGGAGGATGTTGTTAAAATGGTATTTTTTTTATCTAGTTTTCTATATTAAGACAGTTTCTACTTGTATTATGTCCACCAGCTCTCTGGTCTTATAAACTGGGGGATAGTCATTCAGATTGTTACAGTAAGAAGCATCAACTTTACTCTGCATGATATAAAAAAAAGAGAGAGAAAATATGTTTTAAGTCCCTTTATTTTAAAAAAAGCTTAAATATATTTTTAGTCCTTTAAATTTGAAGGTATGTCTTTTTTAGTCCTCAAAATTAAAACCTGCATTTTTTAGTCTCTCAAATTCACCAAATGCTTTCTTTAGTCCTTATGATAAAAAACCATCACAACTTGCATATCTAACTGTTACAAATCAATCAGAAGGGACTAAAAAATACAACTTTAAATTTGGAAGACTAAAAAAGACAAATCTCAAATTTGAAGGATCAAAAACATATTTAAGCCTTTTATTTTGATCCTTATATTTCTGAAAAAGTGGTAAATTTCATCATGTTCTGGTAAAAAATGAGGCATAGAGCCAAGGAAATCCACCAAATTTTAGAAAAAAGGGAAACAAAACCAACATTTTTTAAATGGGACTACAATCAATTTTAACCAAATCCCAAGAGACCTAAAACACATCTTGTGGCAAGACAAAATGTGAATTGAGAAAGAGTTAAGGAGAGGAACAAACCTATTATCTATGGCTTCAGTAATATTAGCAGCATTCAAAGATTTAGGACCACCTCGAATCCAAGTCATCTGCCCAGAAGGTCCAGCAACCTAGTCTTGATGTAAGAAACATTAAGAACAAGTTGAGCTAGTGCAACATAGATAGCGAGGAGAAAGCAGAAGAGAACCTTAGTGGCAATTACGAGGCTATCCCTGGGGATTTTTCGTAGTGCAATCCAACGGCCGAGATACTCTTCGCTCCTCCCGCACGTGTGAGCGCGCTGAGGCACGGGATACATTTCGGCGGAGTCGAAGAAGTTGATGCCGGCATGGAAGGCTTGGTCGAGAAGGTGAAAAGACTCCGCCAGCGTGTTCTGCTCCCCGAATGTCATGGTTCCTGCCACCCACAAGTGTCGTGTGAGATGAATGAATATGAATATGAATTGAATGGTTGGAGAACTAACCTAAGCAGAGCCTCGAGACGGTGAGATTAGGAGTGAGGTTGAAGAGAGGGACACCTGACATTGCCTTGAACTACATCATTTACACAAATCAATGCAATATCAAGTGGCAAATGAAACTCATGCTTGGTGATTACTTCAAGTCCAAGAGGTCAAAGTAACACAATTGAGTTACCTGTTTGTGCCAAGGGAGAAAGAAGAGAGCTCCACCACCACGGACACGGACACAAGCACAAAATAAATTATGTAAGAAACAATAAGCTATCCGAATTTATTTGAAAGTTTGAAACAAGCAACATTGGCTTATATGAGCCCAACACGAATAAACTAAAGACTGATCCGTCTATTTCTACAAACTTTTCAATAATTTTTCTTGGTGATTGTTGATAAGTATTCGAGTCTATTAGTTAAGAAATTATAAAATGAAAAAATATATTTTCTTTCCTCTAAAATTTTCATTCCAAAAAATTCATTTTATTTTAGTCTCTCAAAATATAATTTTTTTTATCAAAGCATCTATCTTCATGATATATAATAGAAATATTTTTTATTTACTATAATATTATTATTAAGTATTATTGTTAAAAAATAATAATAATTTTTTGTTAAAAATCGTAAATGTATATAAAATAAATATTTTTTAATATAATTTATTTCATATTTAAAATCAGGATTTGAATTGTAAACTATTTGATTAAATTTATATCACTTTGTCAATTAATATTGGTGAATGACATAACATTTACATAATTGCCATGTGACAAATGTTTTTTTTGTTACTAAAATTTTTCAAAGTCTAATTTTAGTCTTATGAAATTCATTGTTTGATTTTTGTCTTTAATTAATTTACTATTCTTTAGATATTCACTATCTTCTTCATCTAGTCTCATATTCATCTTACCAACATAATTATAAATTTGTGTTCAAATCATAATTGTTAGTTCAATTGGGAACTAGTTATCAAACTAGTTAGGTCAATCATCAAAACATGTCATATATAGAATTGTTCCTCCTATGTTGTTAAACTTTAATATTATACCAACATGTTAGTGTTTTGAACATAACTAGATTTTGATATATTAAGTAGGGTCTTAAATTTGATCCTTGTAAATAAAAAAATAACATTGTTAGAAGAAAATTTTATTAAAGATTTTTTTTATAAAAATTAATTCTCAACAAAAATAGTGGATATTTCATATAAAAAATATGTGATTCAAAAAAATTTCAATGTTATGATATATGTGATTGAAAAATATTATCAATGTATTTTTTATCATACTAATTTTTAATAATTTATCTATTATTGTATGAAACTTACTAAAAATGAAATTTTTTTGTTAATTTCACTCCCTATTTTGTTTCATTTATAATTTTTCTAATTTCTAATAATTTTTAATCAAACAATATTGTCATAAATTTTAATCAATAATAAAAAATTTGTAATTTATAATAATTTTTAATTAATAATTAAGGATGTGTACAATCTATAATGTCCTAATAACTTAATCTAACATTGATTTTAATGAATTTAAGTTTTAGAAATTAGATTTATTGTATCTTTAAGACGAGTTTTAATTATATTTTGAATTATCTTAACATTTTTTTAAGTTGTCCTAACTTAATGTCGTATATTAAAAAACTTAAAAAGTATTTTTAAATAAATAATAATAATAATAATAATAATAATTTTTCTTTGATAGATAGTATTTTTTATAATATGATATTATAGTTATAATGATATTATTTATTTTAAATACTCATTAAAAGACTTATAAAAATGATAAATTTGTATAATTATAATATATGAAGACTATAATTTACACAATTTAATCCTAAAAATTAAAATTAAATGATTACATTACCTATAAAACAAAATGTATTTTAATTAAGCCAGCAAATTTTAATTTCCCATACGAGAGGATCAACATTACATTTTGGTATCTTTGGTTCCCTCGTCTTGGCTCTTGGTTGTTGGGTCTTGGGCAGGGGATGAGTGGGATCCACCAATGGATCACACAAGGAGTGAATGAAGTGGCGACGCTACATTCTTCAGACAAATGAATTGTTACGATGTTAAAGAGCATAGCAGCATAAAGAAAAAAACACCATCCATAGCAGAAGATGAGTGGCTATGTCTGTCTCAAACTCTCACCACCTCCAACTCTCCTCTCCAAACCTCATCTTCCCATTCATACCAACTTCGTTCGCAACACTCTCATCGGTGCCGCACTCTCCTTCGGTCTTCTCTTCTCCTTCCCTTCTGTCTCCTCTGCTCTCCAACTCCCTTCCCAAACATGCCGTGAGGTGGAACCTATACAGGAGACGCTTCAAACCACTCCCGAGGTTGTCACCAACCAAGGCCTCGTCGAGGAAGCTTGGCAGATTGTCAACGACACTTTTCTCGACACTGGTCGCCACCGCTGGTCCCAGGATACTTGGCAGGTAACTAACATCAACTACTCATACTCTGTGATGCTTGCTTGGTTCATGTTAATAGCTCTTCTTGCTTCCAGCTCAAGAGGGAAGCTATTTTCAGCAATTCCATTCAGACAAGATCAAAGGCTCACCAAATCATCAAACGAATGCTCTCCAGCCTGGGGGATCCTTATACACGCTTTCTCTCCCCTGACGAGGTAATTGATTCTTCAATTTTTCATCGGTCCTTTTTACTGTGTTTCTGAATCACTAGTATTAGTGTTGGAAAGTTCCACGTCGCCATGTATTTCCATCACCTGTTCTTTTTCTAGCAGACATATATGGAGGGCGTCTTAGAATTTGAATTTCCGCCTAGTTCATTCTCTAATGCTAAAACTTGCTTATTGGTTGAAGGTTGTCTCCCTCTTTATACACTATTTTGACCATATAACTTGTTAATGTTAGATGGACATCTCAAACATGAAGTTTACAAGATTGAACATTTGGAAGTGGTTTGATAATAAGTGTTACTAAGACTTGAAATAATTTGAGTTAGATTGAGTTGAATTACACTCAAGTTGATAAGAATTATTTCAACTCAACTTGAGTTTGATATGAATCTTATTTTCAACTTAAATTTGATTTGCTTCAAGCTCGCGAGGGGCTCAATATAGTCTCAAACAAATTGAGTTGATTCGATTGCACAATGAGCTCAACAACAACCGCTAAGATAAACTTTGATACTTTCCCAAAATTTAAGTTTTGGTCTAACTCAACTTCATAAGTCATCTCATAAGATGAGGGTTGCCTCCACTTATATTCACAATTCTAGTCATATCACTAGTCAATATAAGATCTCTAACAACAGTGTTTGAAAGTCCCATATGGCTTGCCTCGATTATTGGGGTGTAACTTATATACTTATTGGAAAATTTCACTTAATGCTAATAGATTTTAAGGCGAAATTTAACAACTAATATGTCTATATCATTTAACAGAAAAATTAACACACATTACTTGTAAATCTTCCAAAACATGTAATCCTCCAAAACATTTCTGCCCTTGTATTTATTACAGTGAATAAGAAACTTTTGATGCATTCTTGTATCATCGTTCTCTTTATTGTTCTTTGTTTTGCTTATGTATGATTGTATAGACTCGTGATTTCTACTGCTGCACTTCTCATGTGTCTTACTTCATGAATGGCATATGGACTTTTTCCACTGAAGTTCTCCAAGATGGCAAGGTATGACATGACTGGTGTTGGGATAAACCTTAAGGAAGTTCCTGATGAAAATGGAGACCTCAGACTGGAGGTACTGGGAATCATATTGGATGGTCCTGCTCATTCTGCTGGTGTTAGGCAGGTACAAACATATGATGAATATTCTTCATAATTTGCAGATCTTCAAATCATCATCTTCTCCATCTTCAAAAATCTACACCTGCATCTCTCTTGCTTTTGCTGTTTTTAATTTATTAAAATATGTCAAATTAATCATGCCAGGCATTGTAATTTCTACATAAGCAATTTCTAGTCTCCATTACTTCTAGAAACTCAGTATAATGCATTTCTTTTTGTTTACAATAACATTTGAAACCAGTATACTACTAGATGGAAATAGGTGAACAAATTTTTTGGTTCTTTTGATCATTCAAAACAACTTCCTTTTCTCTGTCTTTACCATTTATCAGCATATACTGTCCTTTAGTTTTTCTCCTAGTAGCAAATGGGGTAGGCACAAAGAACTATTTGAATAATATAATATGTTTCCTTTATTTTTTCTGTTTCTTTGCTAGGGTGATGAAATATTGGCTGTCAATAACATGGAGATAAAGGGAAAATCAGCATTTGAAGTATCATCCCTGTTGCAAGGCCCTAATGGAACATCCGTGACTATTCAGGTTTTGGATTCTAATTCCAAGTTAGTTTGGCACTTGCTCTAGCCTTTGTTTATAGTTTTTTTTTTTTTTTTATGATCATGTTCATCATTAGCATTACTACTGTCAGGTCAAGCATGGCAACTGTGGACCAGTTGAATCAATAGAAGTCCAGCGACAACTTGTTGCTCGTACTCCAGTCTTTTATCGGCTGGAACAGTTGGACAATGGGGTTACTCCTGTTGGGTATATACGCCTCAAAGAGTTCAATGCATTGGCTAGAAAAGATTTAGTCATTGGTAAGTTTTTCGTAGCTTAATATATATATTTTAAACTAAAGTAACGATGTTTTCTCAATGAGATCATTTTTTATATAATACATGTATTTGATTTTTAAAAGCTATGGAAAAATAATTAGCAGTCTTCTTTTATTAATTCTTACTCTGAGTGATGCTATTTAATTTTGAGGCCAACTGATTACTTATACATGTTGTTTTGTAGAGAGAAAATATATGAATATTTTTTGGTGCACGAAAATTTATGAATGTTACTGGTAAAGGATGGAATACAGTTTACTATAGGGTTCTGTTCTATGCCTTTACCAAGTCCGACTTAGAAGTCAATTAATGACCACAATCAGTGTTGATTGAATAATTGATTTATATGGAAAATAAATGAAAAATTACTCTTATATTTTACTGTTTTATATTTCTAGTTTAATCCCTTTCTTTAGTCAGATGTGAGCTTTTTCGTGCTTCTTGCCTCAAGGCATTAAAAACCCCTAGCACATTAAGAGCACCTTTCACCTCTGACTAACTTGACATGGATCCGCCAGGGGATTTTTATGTACCTTATTTACCTCATTAAGAGTACATTAAATTTGTGATTTGGACTATGAAACCCATGCAAGAATGAATACCATACGTTGTTAAGAGAATAGTTGAACAGTTAAGTAAGACTGCTGCTTTTTTGGATCCTCATATTCATTTGTATGATACTATTGCTTCTGGACTCTTGTATTAGTTGTTTCTATTTTTTTTTTTATACATGACACTAGAATAAATAATGAATTTTGTAGCAATGAAACGACTTCAAGACATGGGTGCCTCATATTTCATATTGGATCTCAGAGACAACCTTGGTGGGCTAGTTCAGGTTGCTTTTCCATATAATCCTATCCACCTTTACCATTTTGATTCGCTTCTTTGAAATTGACTACAATAGTGAGTTTCTTGTGTTTTCCACGCTAAAGTAGAGGTAGACTAAACAAAGTTACCTTGTGACCTGGCGGTAATGGTCACTAGTTATAGAAACAGCCTCTCCATTCATGGGGAAGTACGAATTTCATGCAGGAGTTGTAAATGATAGCTTAGGTGGTAAGACAGATGGCAAGCTGATGTTGATCTATGTAGCAATTCTGAATTAGAAAACTTCTATGGTTGCTTCATTATACTTAATCTTATTAATTGTTTTTTAAGCCAATGCAAGTTGCTCAAATAAATTCTAGATCGAATTTATGACAAATTGTGGCTGAGTGATGACAACTTGCAATCCTCTATATATTTTGGACAACGAAACAAAGAGAACAAAGTGTTTATTTTTCAGAAAGTTTGTTTGCAAATTGTCTTCGTGGTGTGAGTGATAGTGATTCCGTCATTATAATCAAGCACGTGGCTTGGTCACATTCCATCATTATACCTTCTAAAATGTTCACATAACATGATAATCTGGTTAATATATATGAATAATATATTTTACCACTTACCTAATCTGGAAGTAGCACAAATGGTGTATCAAGTAATTCTTCATTAAATCATTTCTGTTATGAAATAGACTGCGTTCATCTTTTTAGCATGGCCTTGCATATTTCTCGAACATAAAAATCATTGACTTGGCAAGAAATTTTCAAAGATTTATGGTAAACATGGGCTGATGAGGTCCTCTTTGCAATCTTCATTGACCATGGTGATTTTACGCATTGTTTTGCCTGTGGATATATGCCTATAGTTTGTTGTAGGTTGAACGACATTAAACTCTGCCCATTTCTCTTCTGTTTTCAGTTTGCAAAATGTTTAAAAGCATTACCTTTTTGCTAGAAAAATAAATCTTCATATACTTGAATTTGATATTTTTTAAGTGTCTCTACCATAAAAGAACCTGAGAACTGATTTGGAGCTTTTAAGCTCTTTACTTTTGAGTCACTAACTCTAGTTTTGAGGACAAATTGAATTTATGTCTATTCACTTGTATTGTACATATTTGGCTTTTCAGAAGTAAATTTGTATTCTTCTGTCTTGTTGTGCTTACATATGCTTTGGTTGATAAAACATGACAAGATAAATTGTACTTGCATTCTGTTGAATGTAGTTTCTCTTTGCTTTTTAAAATTGCCTAATGTAGTTATAACTTTTAACTCATTCAGGCCGGAATTGAAATTGCAAAGCTTTTCCTAAATGAAGGCAACACGGTATGTCAGTTTTATGCTCATTGTAATGGTTTTGATTTGGGATAACTACTCACCTCCAACTTATATCACATGCCTCATACCTTAGGGTTTGAAAAGGTGCCAACAAGCCTCTTACCCTCACATTTTGTGTGAAAAACACTCTCCCTTAAGAAAAAGCATTAAATATATAATAAAACTATCATGTCACATCCAAAATAATGACTGGGAAGTTTCAAATAAATGAGGTATTTATTATGTCCAAAACAATGTTGACGCCCAACTTACTAAGGAGTCCTAAAAGAAATCCTAGTAAGCCCTTTTTGCATGATTTGGGGTGACCAAGGGAACCAATCCTATTTGTTGAATGTGATTGGGCCTAAGGTCAGAGGCCCAATCATCCTACATTGGATGATCGTTTCACTATTCTTGGTCAACTTCTGACTGGACATTCCACAACTCTTCATGCACTAAGCCTGAAGGATGTGAGTGCTTCTAATGGTTGCCTTTTTTTAGGCCGGACAGTCCAAATTGATAGTTGCTTACATACTGATGTAGTAACATTTCCAATTGCTTTGGCATCCTTTTCTGGTTTTATGACTTCTTATTCAATATCTATTATCTATCATGTGAATTCAGAGTTAGAAATTGTATATATAGCTGTTACTTTATTTTATTACACTATAGGAAACATTGATCTTAAAAAAGTCTGCTATTTTGTGTGATACTTGTTCAACTGTTCTTTTGAACAGATTTTAGTTTCTTAATGCAGACCTGCCCTTTCTAATGTCTTCATGACAGGTGATCTACACTGTTGGAAGAGATCCTCAGTTACAGAAAGCTGTTGTTACAGATACTTCCCCATTGATTCAAGCTCCTGTTGTTGTAAATTTTTTATCATTGAATTAACTTCCTGGAATTATTTCTACTTCTTAATTTCTTTTATGGTTTATCATCTCGGGGCATGAATAATTCACAGACATCTGATTTGATGATTATTGATTGTTTGACTGATAAATGGTGATTCTAAATGCCCATTTGATAAACTTTGGTACATGAATTCCAAAATACAAAGATAGGGAAAAACCTAAGATTCATTGAATTTATTGTGGACTTTTTTCCTTTAAATAAAGGAGAAGATAAAGCTTTGAGATTTGTGCAATATGTGAAGCTATGGTGGATATGTTATGTATGATAGGTAACGATTTGAGTGCAAACACATGGAGGAGTAAGATAATTTCCGACTATTGAAAACTATGATGGATATGTTATGTATGATGGGTCAATGATTTACTGGCACCATTTGAGTAAATACAAACTTTTAACCTTAGTATTGAAGGTACTTGTCACATTCAGGAGCCAGTGCTGAATTTATACTATTTTGTAGATGATATATTCATAGTTGATAAGTTGAAATTCTAAATTTGAGTTGTGGATACAAGCTTTTGAATCCAAGTGTTTTTGGTTAAGTATACAAAGTGCCTTTTAAATTCGAAGGCAAATTCTGCTGGGTAGCAATAAGATTAGCCTGGCTTGATGTTAGTGAGGGATAAGCAAAGTGAAAAGCAAAAGTAAACATTATATAGATAGAGATGATAATGCCAAGGTGGATGAGTGACATAAAAGAAAATTTAAGAATAGGAACTAGTGTGCATTTGGGATAAAAGTGAAGCATGCCTATTGAGGAGATGATAGAAACTCGTTCAAGATAATTGGGTAATGTGAGAACTGAGGAGAAACCAAACTGGTGACGCTATGCGAAAAGTGGATCCAATCGGAGATAGCTTGATAATAAAGGATAGAGGAAGACAGGAGAAAAACTTAGGAAACATTCAAAATGGATATATTGAAAATTTGGTTTTTGATGCAATCCTCCAATGACATCATTTGGTCAATCTAGCTGACTCCCGTAGCGAGATAAGGCTTGAGTATTAGAAAATTGCACAAGTTCATTATAAATAAAATAATTTAAAGAACATCTGAGAATATGCTCTAGTTTTTCTGGACATTTTCATTACCCCTTGCACTTGACTTGCTAAAATTTTGAATTATGTTGAGATCTTATATGTTTGATCATTTTGGAAGGTTATTCTCAATGTGTGATCAAGTGTTTTCCCCTGCTATATTGGCAAGGGCATGCAAGCAAACATTAAAATAGTCTCCTTATAACTGGCCATTGTATATTATTGATCAGTGGAATTCTCATTTTTTTGACTTCATGACAAGGCTTATGATTCTTTTTGGTTGGAACCTTTGCAGATTTTGGTAAATGACAAAACTGCCAGTGCAAGTGAAATAGTGAGGAGCTCAATTTCTTATTATATCATTTGTTTGATTTTTCATTCTTCCTTTTATGATGTCACTATAGGTGTTGTACTTATTTCAGGTTGCTTCTGCACTTCATGATAATTGTAGAGCTGTTCTTGTTGGAAAACGCACATATGGCAAGGTTTATGAATATTTTCCACCACTGCTGTATGGTTCAAACAATGTAGACTTTGATCTGCATTCTTTGTTCTGAGAACCCCATGTTCATCTGAATGCATTTTTGTTTTAAACACGTTAACTTTATGGTGTATATATCTTTTCGAAAGAGTACCACGAAGATTGCAATGTTTTCTTTGTGTTTATAATATTTTTTTCCATTCTCCGTCTTTTACTAAAAGGGAAGATAATAGAAGAAAAACATATTCATGTCTTTAAGTGACTTGTTATATTTGCAATGGTTTAGCTTTTACACATGTATAATTACATGATGCATTCAGTGTAGTTGCAACAGCCTCTTCATGATACTTCAATGTGCAATGCTTCTAACAGGGTCTAATCCAATCTGTATTTGAGCTTGACGATGGATCTGGTGTGGTTATCACTGTTGGGAAGTATGTAACACCAAATCACAAGGACATTAATGGCAATGGGATAGAGCCTGACTTCCAGAAAATTCCAGGTACAATTATTTTCTCTTCTTTTTCTCCTCCATAGTCAAATGTAATATAGATCATGATCTGAGCCCCTTTTTTCAGCATGGGATGATATCAGCCAACATCTTAAAAAATGCAGTATGCCCCAACAAGGATAGAACAGTTTCTTTGGTATTCCAATGCAATCTTTTGCTTTGGATTTATCATTTAATTTGAAACTTCTTGAAGAATCTGCTTTTGGAAGCTGCCATGTATATCTCAAGAATTTCTGGTTAATATAGATATATGCCTGAACTGCCTAGCCTTCTTGGCTGCAATGGCATTTAATTTAACATACATTGGCTTAACACCAAAGATTGGCTTGGAACATTTGTAACTGTTCCATTCAAGATGAAGTGTATAGGGGATATGACATGAGAAGAAATGACCCTAGGAAGCAAACAAGGGTTGTAATCAAGCAGCCAGTGCAGAGCTGAAGTGACTTGGGTTTAATACACACTAACAAAGAGAAGCTTTCTTGTACATTTTTATGAACCTTTTGATACTATGCACCTGTTTTTACCTCGCACCCCCATCCTCCCCAATATTAAATTGTATCAGACCTATTAGTTGATTGTTCAAGTGTATGGAAACATGCCACTTGATTGGTAAAGAACTCGTTAGATATTCACAATGACGAAAATGGAAATTGGGAATTATTACTGCTTCTATTTTCACTATTTTTATATTGTTTTTTCCGTTTCCTGTCAGGAAGGAAGTCTCGTATCATTGTAGAATATTATCCTTTGTAATTTTAGTTCTCTAAATTCTAATTATGCAAATTAAAGGTCCTTTATTAAAAATTGGTGGACGTGAAAATAATATCGTGTTGATGTGATGAAATAAAATAATAAAAATTTGTTAAGTGAAAATTAAACTCACTATCCTCTATTTATTTAAAAGTTATTCAGTTATTAAGCCAATTTTATTATTAAAAATATACATGAATATTGTAATACTATAATATATAACTTAAAAAAATCTAAATTATACGTAAAATTATAATCATTAAAACAGTATAAATATTTTACATTTTTTACTAAATATATAAAATAATATAACTTATACTTTTTAATAATATACATACTCTATAAGGATAAATAATAATTAATATTATACTATTAACAAATTAAGAACTAATGTATTCATTAATTTACATAAAAAAATATAAATAATCATGAAAATGTGCTAATAAAAATGAGTTATTATTATATGAAAATTGATTAAAAAATTATATATAAAAAATTCTTATAAAAGATATTAATGGATCTAATTTTAAAATTATAAGTCTACTAAACCAAAATTTAAATTGTACTTTAGATTTTATTTTAAAGTTATACATACATAAGTTTCATATATATATAACTAATAATAAAGTTGTAATGATTGAATGAAGTGTAAATGAATGTAGTGTAAATGAATAAAGAGTAACTAGTTCAATTCTCACTTAACATCACTTTGCAAATTTTTTTATTATCTTAATATGTTATTTTATTATGTGACATTAGCATGATGTCATCATCATGCCATATTAACAAATTTGGTACAATTAGAATTTGTAGGATCAAAATTGCTTTCGTTCTCCAATATCAATAGACATAATATTTGTAAATATTTTAATTATTTATATTTTTTATATAAACTCAAATGTTATTCATGCCAAAAATTTTACTTTATTAAAATTTTAATAATTTTATATGAACTTAAAAAATGTAAGTTATTTTTTAAAATTATTAAATGATACATTAAAAAAGAAAAGGTCTTTATTCATTTCGTTGAATACTCAGCTAAATACTACTGTTAAATAGAATGAGGACATACATGTAATTAAAGGTGATGTTGTGTTCCTTTAAAAAGCAACAAACATAAAATAAAACATATACCAAACCCAATATATAAGACATCATTCTCCTATTTCATTCTGTTTTGTTCGCATGCCAAATGCTACTTATAATTAACCGTGTTATTTGATGACTAAAATGAAGATTCTTTTATGACTAAAATCTTTGTTTTAGTATAAAAAATGTACAATTTAAGAATTTTTCCTCGTGATTTCTTGGAAATTATTATTTCAACATATCTTTCTTTCTTATAATCATTAACGGCTGATAATACGAATACTTGCAAATTCGTAGCCCAATGCTTCCCTTCAACGTTTATTGCGGGAATAACAAATTCAGAAAGAAAAATGCTAAATATGAGAAAAACCATTTTACAGAATCCTACACGATTCAACGTAGCAAATATTTAATAAACCATTTTTCATTCTATCTCCCTATTTTCTTTTTAGCTGGCTACAACTTTGTAGCATAACTGCTACGACTCTGGATGTATAACTGCTTATAGGATTACAACTATGACTTCTCTTGATATTCTCTTTATGATTGTTGCAAGTGAGTCATTACTCATTAATAATGTTTATATGTTGGGAATTTGATATGCCTTACTGCATTATTGAGAAACTTTTCAGCTTCGGTTGCATTTTGATTTTTTATTTTTTTTCAAGAATATCTTACGGCATTTTCTTCTAACTGCAGTTCCTTCCCCCTACCCCCATTATTTTATAGCCGAAATATTTTAAGTTACTTAAGTTCTGCAATAGAAACTTTTTTTTTTTTATTGTTAAAATAGACAACTTAGATTTGAGACAAGGTTGCTTAAGCATGACAAGATTATCCCGAGTTCTTGTTAGACAAGGTAGCAGTAGCATAACTTGAGTTTCTTAGGAAAGGAATCGTACTTCGAAAACATTCCAGAGGAACTACTTATTCAGGGAATAGAAAATGACTTGTATGTAGGTGGAGGATAAAATCAATAGAAGGGAGACAACATTCTTCATTACAAACCCAAAAGGCAAACCACGGTGAACAGGCTTTACTTTTGGGTTCAGTCCCATAAAACAGTAGAAAAGAGTGGCACAAAAGAGAAAGGACGTTGCAGAGATATCACCGTCACATTAATTATATATATTGCAGCTCTCAAGCATCAGATCACCCTTTCACCTTTTTCCTTTGCCATGCACCTTTTTTCCGCTCTGTTTGCACCTTCACTTGCTTGCTTATTTCAACTATCCCATGCCTCCTTTCTCAAGTTTGCTTATATTCTTCCTTCTCTCTTTGATCCAAGAAAGCTATGATTCTTCAAGGTTTTGTTATATATAAAATATAAAAAGAAGTAATGAAATTCCTCTTCACAGGAACAGACAAGGAGCTGCCCTTGTTTAATAAATCTTAGAAACAGCTCCAAATCAATAAGGAAACACCTGCAATCCAAGCACAAGCCAACCTGCAGCAATGAATGCTAGAAGCTGGCCCCTCACGTTATTCTCCTTATGTCTTTTATTTGGTTCAGGTACCATTAATAAGGAATAGCAATGTAGTTAGCTATTGTTTTTTTCCATGCATTTATAACAAAACCAACTTTGGATCCAGAAGATATGTAACTGAAGCCATATTTTCGATTGATAAATTCTGTCTATAAATAATGATAATTTCCAATTCTAAGAGATCGAGGTCATGCATGCACACTTGTAGGTACAACTGTAACGAACTTGATTAGGTGCAATTTGCATAAATTGATGATAACTTTAGAAAGGGTATATACTTAGCTAGTGCATCACAGAAGTGTTGGGTCGGCTAATATGAATTGACTAGGTCAATTTCAGCAAGTTATTCTCATTTATCCTACTAGCGAGCTAAATTTCTGTTTCTTTTCCAGGTGTAGGAACAGACAAAATATTAAGTAATGACAAAAACCAGGATATTTTCTCATCGTCTGAATTGGGTACTCAATTGGATGATGTTCCTATCGTCAACCCCACAACTCCAGGCACAGGAAATCCGTATATGGGAAACCCTACAACTCCTCAATCACCTGACACATCAGGGCAAAACCCCACAACCCCAAACACAAATCCAACAACCCCAAACACAAATCCAACAACCCCAACCACAACGCCCACAACACCTACCCCGACTACTCCATCATCAGGTGGTGGTCAATGGTGTGTTGCTAACCAGGGAGCTTCAGACACTGCTCTACAGGTTGCTCTTGACTATGCTTGTGGCTATGGAGGTGCAGACTGCTCAGCAATACAATCAGGAGCTAGCTGTTATAACCCAAACACTGTCCGTGATCATGCTTCCTATGCATTCAATGACTACTACCAGAAGAATCCAGTACCTACTAGCTGTGTATTCGGAGGAACGGCATCGCTTACAAGCAATGATCCAAGTAAGAATTTCATTTAACTTAAAAGCATGATTATCTTCTTGAGATCATTTTCTTAAAATGGACGAATAACATTTTGCATCTGAGGCTGCACAGCCAGGGTAACATGTCGTGTCTGGCACATATCAAATATCCAATACATACCATCATGCATTCAATATCTCAGCCCTGTTAGGAACTTCGTTTACAGCTTGGGTAGCTCAAGTCCCTATTCTCTTATAAAATACAGATTCCTATGCAAAATTTCTAAAACAATTGAGAGGCAGTTTAGGACCTCAACAAGGATATAACCTCACCTCCCCATGTTTCTAGTTTTAATTTTTTCTTCTTCTAAATTGTAGTATCTTGGTACCCATAACTTACATGGCCAGGAACTCGTACTTTCACCTGTGGAACAAGCTCCAAGGCATCAAATGATATCATTTCATAAAATCTTTAACTTTATTTTATAAGAGTAAATCCCCTTCCATGTAACCAACTAAAGAAATGTTTTTGTACCAAAAAACTGTAGTAATCTTTTCTCTTAGTTACTGATGAAGGTCCAGCCACTGTCTGTTGAACCCCTTTCTCAGCAAGAGATGAATGTCCTCAAAATTTCAGCTGTCTGCTTAGCTTACTTTCTTCACATTAATTTGTGACTCCAAGGATTGTGTCCTTCACTTGTTTCATTGTTTTTTAAGGGGATAAGACTGTCTGTAAGCAATTCCTATTTTGTTCTATGTCTGTTACGTGTGCTTCTCTAACTTCAAAATAGAAAATAAAATCTAACTCCATTGCAGGTAATGGTAATTGCAAATTTGCATCACCCAAGTCAACAAGGTGAGAACTTGCAGCACCTATATCACTTTTTCCCCCTATAATGAAGATGTAATCCTACACATCCTAATATATTATCTTATCAATGCAGCAGTAGTCCACCACCACCAACATATGTCAGTCCACCGAGTCCACCAACTCCAATGACCCCAACTCCACCAAGCATGACAATTCCCGGTGGCGGCGGCGGATCGACTGTCTATGGTTCAGAACCAACAGGAAGCCCCAATGCAGCCACATCTGCATTTAATTCCCTTCTGCTGTTGTTCACATGTGGCCTGTTGGCTTCCCTTCAACTAGCAAATTACATCTAGACGATAAACAAGGTCCAGTCATTCTTTGTGATGAGCTGGAATTCAATCAGTCTTCCAGCAGTTTTTGCAAAATTTCAAGGAGTCAGAGTCAACAAGTCTTGCAATTATAATTACTTCTACCTTTCATCTATGTATGGCTGTTAGTTGATCAAGCCAAAAGGATTTATAGGTAGTAGACAGTTTTTCTACAGTATTAGCTTCTCTTCCATAGAAAATCCTTGTAATTAATATCAGCTAGCATGCCATTTTATTTACTAAACAGAATAAAATACATTAAAGAACTTAAAATCACTGTTTGGTCTAAAACATGTTATTGTTGAGTCCAGGACACTTAGAAGGCTACTTTTGGAAAAATCTACCTTATTCACAACAGTAACATATAAACAAGGGTTGTGGTCGGTTTTAGTTGCCATTTTTATTAAACAATTTTGATAGAAAAGCACCAAAAACTTAATTACATCCGATGCTAGCTTTTAAACAAGACATAACACATTCAACATGTTTTACACTTGAATGTGTTCATTCAATACAAGTGAATGCTTAACTTGCCACAGTTCAAATGCAATATTCATTTTGTTAAATATTTTAAAAACAGTTCTTTAGTAAAGCACTTTTATGGTTCAACTGATTGAACTGCCTGGTCTGATTTGGTTCTAATTATTATGTTATAAAGAACATCATGTTCTCAAAACCATTTTTATGACATAGCAAATACTGATTACAACTTCATTATTTGAATGAACAAGTGAAAAGTAAAAGATTGGGCATCCAACATAATCTATAAATTTTTTTATATCATCATTCCAACAAGTATTGTCCTTATTTACAACATATTAGTATTTAGTGTACATCATTTTAAAGCCAACTCAGATTAGAAGCAACAAAGACACAACAGTGATACAAATGACAGCTAAGGAGGCAACAATTGAACCTTGGTCAAATGATTGCTGTAAGCTTGTTCTTGAGAAATGCTGGAAAGCCAAATACACTGCAATCAATAATGAAATCACAGCACCTTCTTTTGTGTCCCTGACAAAGAAAGATGTTGAAGCATTTTATTTTACTTTTTGAAAAAGGTAAAAGAAGCAACAGCCCAAAGTCTTAAAAAAGATGGACTTGCTTACCTTAATTTCATAGCTTCATAGGGAGCTACCATCATCAAGAGCAATGCCAGAAATGGCAACTCAAGTTCACCTAGAAATGAAAAAGACCAAAGAAAATGTTTCCTTCCTTCAATGTTCAATCATTATCCAACAAGTATGAAAAACAAAACACACAACTTATTTGTATTATTACACTCCACAATCAGGATTTCTTTCTTTACAGTTTGTACTAAGAGCAGATATAGAGCCCACCAACCCTGAGCCTGAGCCTTCTAGAAAAATGCGTTGATTTACACCAATTTCAATAAGGGCTATAAAAGGTGTATTTTACACGTTTAGATCTATAGTACAAATTGTTTCTACTTCAATATTTCCTAAATTTCCCGTGTCCAAGTGCATGATGGATAAGAGAACATACCAGGAATATAGAAGAAGAGACGAACCAGAAGTGCCAAGAACGCTACCCACACACCATATCTACCTCTTTATGTCAATTGGTGTAGAAAAAATTAACAAAAAAGGATAATTAAGAAGAACAATATTGTACAAAATTTTGTTGAACAAATAGAGGAATCGTTAAACAACTCAGTTTCACCATATAAACCGAACAAGAAAACAAAAAAACATAAGAGTCGATGGCATACTTGATCCAGGAAACGACACCTGCAGGTGCTTGCAAAGCAAACAACGGAACAATATACGATTTCGGCACCGCCGTGCCTCTTGCCAGTATTAAAACCCTACAAAAAATGTTCCGAATATCCATCAGCCACATCTCAAATTTTGCATTATTCAGCAAAGAAAGAAAGAGCGCGAGTGAAAAGCACAAATACGAATCGAATCGCAGCTTTCCATTATAAGATTAAGTTACATGCATGAAAAATTACCACCAGCCAGAACAAACATTTCTGTTTAAAATTTAATTGAGTATCAGAAATAAATAATCATTCGATTATATGTTTCTTTCACTCGTCAGCCAGTGGAATAAAAAAAAAAACTGAAGAATAAATACAATATTAAAAGTGCGTAGTCTAAATGTAACTCCACGAAATTAAAATTTCGGAAAATAATAATCAATAAATAAAAAAATAACGCGATCGAAAAAGTAAAAGGAAGGGAACTGACACTGAGGAAATGGTAGAGATCCATTGCAGATTGGGAGGAGTGAGAGGAGCAGGAGCGTAGCAAAGCACACGAAACCCTGCGGTTGGGTTGCTGGTATTGGATTTGGCGAAGCCTCTGATTCTATCGTTACCGATGAAGGACCTTAAAGAGGAAAAGCAAAGTGAGAATGAGAAAGAGAAGGAGTGAGATGAGAATGGAGTGTACCTAAGGGGGTTGAAGGTGTACGAGAGCGATGACACCGAAGAGCGAGAGAGAGAAGGTAGACGGATGCATGAAATTGAAGACGGTTGTTTGCAATTGAGGAGAGAAAGTGCAGTTGCAGTTGAATCTACAGCTGAAGAAGACACACGCATTGCCATTCTTGACGTTTCTTCTTTCTCTTTCCTGTGTCTATCGCTTACTCTTCTTTTTACTTTTGGTATGATACTACTCCATATTAATTTTAACGGGTGGAGGCTACTCAGTAGTATTTTTTATTTTTTCATCCATACTCAATGATCAATAATTATTAGTTACTCCTCTACCCCTATCTCGTTGGAGAGTTGGAGGCCCTTAGGGGCTAAGGTGGTAAACACATGCATACATTCTAATACTTTAAGTCTTTGTTTTTTGTGAATAATTCTTTTACTTACGTTAGTACAAACATAGTCAGGTTTAAGGGTGGAGTTCATGCTTTAGAAGATTATCAATACTGTTGTTTATAAACATGAGGTAAAGGATCAAGTTTATGCTTTAGAAAAAGATCAACACTATTGTTATTTATATACACGAGATAGAAGAGCACTCGTGTATGATGGATATCAATTTTAGTCAAATAGTTTCTTAAGTAGAGATTAAGTTTCAATGTGGATCAATTTTTTATTTTTGTGATTTTGGCCTCTCAATGAAATCAATAAATAATTAGTGTTAATGGAATGAGATTAATAAAATACTTTTATATTTCTTGGATGAGGATATATCTATTAAGATAAGATGAGACGTTTCGATTTTTTGTGTTATTTAAATTAAAGATTCTAATATGAGATATCGAAAAATAACTTAAAAAATCGTGCAAATATATCTTGATTGGTGCAAACATTTCTCCTTCCTCTTAAGACTTTTATTTTTCCACTAGAATATTACTTCTAGTGATAGTTCCTGTAGTGGTTCACATTAAAGATATAAGGGTATCCGTAGAAAGAACAATAACTCAATGAAAAAACTTCCAAATCCTATACCAACAGGATGTTTTATCACAATGTGTTAGGACCATTGAGAGGGTAGTTATGGCTAAGGTCTTCAATGTAGTCAACATATAATGAAATTTGTGTGAGTAGAAACATTTTTCTATTAGAATTTATGTTAAGAGTTTTCTCTAAAGTTGTGATTTTAACTTTTTGACACGTTCTAGGAATTGAAATTTCATGAAAATAAGTTTGAGTTCTAATACTTCAATTCTTTTATGGTCATTTTTCTAACATAGCTATTAGTATTAAAAAGACTTACCATAACACATTTAATTTGTAGTACAAGCATTTGGGTTGTTTTTTAATGACATAAATACATGGTCGGATAAAAAATTATATATATTAATTACGTAGTAAAAAAATATCGAAGAACTACAATTGAAGATAATTTCAAATATAT
>JAMLFT010000399.1:0-43848 GCA_026544285.1 Pachyrhizus erosus
ATTATTAAATATCTATCTATTTAAAATAGTGTTAATGATAATAAATTTATGAGAAATTTAAAAAAACAATTTATTAAAAAATAAAAAACAAATATATCGGAAAAGCCACAGAAGTTGCTATCGCTTTATTGATTTGTCTCGTTGTTCCAAACGCGATCTTATAATTCATAGGTGTAGCACAAATCAAATTCAAACACAACAAATATATTTATGCATATTTATGTTATATAAGATATATAAAACTAAAGACTGCTTGAATTTAAGCATATTTAGTTGCTATATGCTGGAGGGAATCGAATAGTTCTTGTGGCTTGCTAAGCATAGCCATATGATCTGCGCCTTTGATCTCTACAACATCATTGAACCCAGCATTTTGGATCATCCAAAGCTGATATTCCAATGTAATTGTAAGGTCCCCAGTGCAAACAATATAGGTACGTGGAACTGACCCATATCCCTCTTTGGAGAACTTCTTTTGCATACTCAAGTCTTCGATGAAGAGTGATGATGGCCTTGCTAAAGTCTTGACCAATTCAAGGTCCTGCAAAATTCAATTCCTATTAATTTATTTTTATTGAAGACTTGAAACTTCAATGACTTTTCGGCATATTACTTTAAAGAAATGTTAAAAAAAAAGATAAAAGCATGAGATATAATAAACAATGTTATGGAGATAGATAGAAATATAAAACATTGTTGTATAACTTATTGGACGATTGTACAATAATTGTCACATATAATTACCTCAACGGGGGAGAGCTGGTATGTCTTGTTAGACAAGAACTTGGGACCAAAGAGTATTAATGTTTTGTTTCCACTTGGGGTGAATTTAGTGTCTAACCAGTAGGCCGACGGGGTCCTCTCAAGTAACTGTTGAAGTAAATAATAATAATATATAATGGTGAAGGTTAGTGTAATTATTTTATGTGAAGTGTTTCATGTGTTTAGATTAACAAAAGTTTATATATTAGTGTCTATTTTTGAAGGACATGAGTGAATGAATCATTTAATAATTAAAATTTAAAGAATTGTCATATTAATTATCTTTAAACAAAGCTACAAAATTAATGGTAATGTAATTCACACACACATATATAATAGGATGAACTGATCTTAGATGGCAAACTTGTATACTTATACAATTTAATAATTATTTTAGAATATAACATTCAATTTAGTGATTTTAATTAGAAGTTTTTCAAAAGTAAATGAGGTTTGTAAAGTTTCATGCAAATCAAAATCTAATGTTTATTCCATCACACTATCTTATTTTGATGGATAATATGTTATTTAAATATGGATAAATAACTATTATTAAATAGCATATCAATAAATATTTATTATACATAAAATTAAATATAAATAATTCAACAGCAGTGAAATTAATGAATTTTGTGCGTGTGCATATATATGTTTCATAAAAGCTTTTTTTTCAATTCAAGTATAAGATATAAAACAAATTATATTTCAATTTATAAAAAAAATAGACATAAATAATTTACATGAATACATAAATAATTTAAACAGTTTATATTTAGGTAAAAAAAAAAAGAGAAATTGTTCAAAAATATTTAATAGGACAGATAACTGAAAGTTTAAATGAAAAAAGAAATTTTAATATAAAATTTTAAAAAATGACTAATTTGATATTTAATAAAGGGGAAGAATTTAATGTAAATGAAACATTATATAAATAATTAGTCATTTTAAAATTATTTCAAATATAATTAAATATTAAATAATGATGACTTAAATATAAAAAAATAATAATATAATAAAATATAGGTTTAATACATTAGTAGTCCCTGGATTTTTTTAGAATTTTTAATTAAGCTTTTATGTTAAAGATAATTGTAATTAGATCATTCATCTTCTATCATTCTTGTAATTGTATTCGTAGAATTATTTTTGGTGACCAAAATCTTTCATAAAAATAATAATTTATAGTGAATTTTCTAATTCTAAAGAACTAATTACAAATAATATAAAATATAAAGAACTCAATTACTTTTTATTAGTTTAGGAACTTAATGCTTTTTTAAAAAAATTCAGAAGCCTAATGATGGATTAAACTTGAAATATATCCTAATATTTAAGAATAAACGTTTAGATATATAATAAAAAAAAATGATATAATTATAAATAGAAAAGTTAACCCTCCTAGTTCTAGCTATGAAATTAACCGATTTGACTGAATAGTCGTTATAAAAGGTAAATGATTAGTCACAAACACATTTGTTTTACACTACACTAGGCTAATGATAAAGTTCCTCCTTATTTTTTACGATAATAGAGAAAAAATGTAATATGTTACAAGTAAGATAATAAAAAATAAAAATAAAAAATAAAAAACAAAAAAGGAAATAATTGTATCTTAAATATTTTCCTTTACAGTTTATCCCTAATGCTTTTTTATGGTGAAAAGTCAGAGTCAACTAAAAAATATAGGATGTAAAAAATTGTGATATGATTGAAATTTGAAAATTGAAAACAATTTTAGAAAGGTATATACCGATAGTCCCTCTTTTCATGGACTTGAGGAGCAATCGCACGTGCGTGACTAACTATTAAGAAAATTGACGAAATTTTAATTCGTATCCTCAAAAATGTTAAGACGCAGACCTTTTCCAAGACATAGGATGGCTTGTGTTCAGTGTCTGGAGTTAAAGCTGTTAAGAAAACAGCAACTGCTACCTTTTCTGGGAATTTCTCCATAGCAAGTGCTATGTTGAGCCCCCCAAGGCTGTGACCCACTAGAACTACCTTCTCATTTGGAGGAATTGTGGCCATTAGCTGCAACAAAGGCTCAGAATACTGTGAGAAAGTATCAACTTCTTCAATTTTCTTCATGTTGGTGCCAGAAGCTGCAAGGTCAAGCACTGTGACCTTGTGCCCAGCAGATTCCAACCGTGGCTTCAGCTTATACCAACACCAAGCTCCATGGCAAGCCCCATGCACCAGAACATAATGCTTCTTATCTATACAATATCCTGAATCCATGATATTTTCTTCTCGTGGTTGTAGTAATTACTTTGTATTCATTCATTTCTAGCTATATATAGAGACAGCGAAATGGGTCGGGTTTGTCGTCTTGTTGATAAAAGGTCAGTTTTTTGGCGTTGCAAATCAAACTATATGTTTGACCAAATTATGATTTAGAAACTTACGTCTCAAATACAAATGCACTAACTTGAATGACACACTTATATTATAGCTTATCTAATTTTGATTCAATACGTTTAAATAAATGCAATGAAATTATATGGAGTGAAAGTTGCACGGATAACTTAATCGAAATGTCGTATATATTTAGTATTACTATATTACCCGTTGAAGTGTTATAAAAAATACTTTTTTAAAAAAAAAAATTATAATATAAAAGTTCAACTTATGTGAATTTTTAAGTACATAATTCATTTAATTATTAGGTTTAATTTAAAATTAGGGGGGGATTGAAATTAAATTTAAAATAAAAATAAATTAAGATTAAAAATAATTTAAGAAACAATCCAATAATTCATTACTTGTATAAATTATCACAATCCTAGAAAAAATAAAATGAATTCATGAATATATAATTAATTTAATCATTTTATATTCATTCATCAAAATTAAAAGTACAATTATATTTTTTTAATTAAGATAAATTTAAACATATTTTTAAATTAACACAACTAACCTTAATTTAATTTCCTAAATTAAAACATAATTATACATATATTTAGAAAATTGAAAAAGAAAAAAAAGGAGAAAACATAATTCATAAATTTGAATATTAGTAATACTAAAATTCAAACATATTTAAGCGTATAAATCCTTAAATTAAAATGTTATTAGCCTTCCATAAATATTATCATAGCAAATTTCTCACCAAAAATTAAAATAAAGATTTGGAGAAGATAAAGAAACAAAATTTTAGATAGAGAAAGGTAGAAAAAAGTAAATTGATTTTTATTCTATCAAAAAGTTCTAAAAGTTACAAATTCAAATGTATTTAAAAGTCTACATAACTAGTTATCAAGTATTAACTAACTCACATGTGTGAACAAACATACAAATATGAAAACAAAAATTAAATGTTAATTACAAATTTAAACCCAAAAAAGTGAATCTTCATATGTGGTAACTTATAGCAAATTTTAACCCCTCCAAATGAATCTTCAATGATCTACATAAAACCAAAAAAGTTGAACACTTTAGTCCAATATCACAAAAATCAATTAAAAAGATAAAATTTTTCTCAAGAAAATATTAAATCCATGTAAAATGAAATATTAATTAATGTAAAAATAATACTCTATCAATCATCATCATTATAATAAAGAAATTGCACTTGTTTACATATATATATATAAGTTGTATTATTTATATAAATAATAAAATGAAGTTGTTTTGTTTTCTTTTTATATTTGTGTCACTTTTTATGCATGTTTTCAAATTAGATATTGTATATTACATGATGCAATGTAGTTTATTGTTATTTTGTTTTTGTTAAATAAACTTTCAATATCAGTTATCTTTATCATTATAGTCAAATTAAAAAGTGATTTTTAATTTTACATAAATTGAGAAAATAATAAATGTAGAAAGATTCTACATGAGTTAAGTGAATATTTTTTACATTATTTATAACTAATGTAAATCCGTAAAAAATAAAAAAAAATACATAATTAATGTAAAAAGTGACTTCTTAATATGAATCGACTTAAGGATCATATTGTAGGCATTATCATTTATCCACTTTAACACTTGAAATGGTTTGTCTCTTTTTGGTTGTAACTTAGATTTTTTTTCAATAGGAAACCTTTCTTTCCTCAAATGAACCTAAACCTAATCTCCACATTGAAAAATCACTTTGACATGACCCTAATTTGCTTGCTTTACATCCAAATTACTATACTTATTAGTTGGCAACAGTAAGATATCTAGAGGAGTCAAAGGATTAAAATCATACACAGCTTCAAAAGGAGAATCAGAAATAGTAGAATGAATAGACTTATTATAAGCAAACTCAACATGTGGTAAACATTTCATCTACTGTTTTAAATTCTTTTAATGACAACACTCAATGAGGAAGTAAATATTATATTTAAAACTTTAGTTTGCAAATTCGTTTGAGGTTTGAGTATGTGCAATAGTAGAAAAAAAGAGTTTTATCCCTAGCTTATTCCACAAAGTTCACCAAAAATGACTTAGAAACTTTACATATCTATCATTGACTATGGTTTTAGATAATTCATGCAAATGCATAATTTCTTTAAAGAATAAATCAACAATATATGTTAAATAATTGGTTTTGGAACATGCAATGAAATGTACCTTTTTACTAAACTTATCAACAATAACAAAAATATTTTTTTTTCCACTTTGATATCTAGGTAATCATAACACAAAATCTATTGAAACATCAATCAAGGTTGATTAGACACAGACAAAGGAGTACAGAAATCATGGCCTTAGATTTAGCTTGCTTACATGTAATGCATTTGTTACTAGCAAATTGCACATCACGTTTCATGTTAGGCTAATAAAAAGTCTCAAAAATTTTAAAGTCTTTTTAATTCCATAATGTTATATCAACCCACGAGTTTCTCTAACTAACATTTCCTGCAAGGAACAAAGAGGCACACAAAACTTATTGTTCTTAAACAAGAATCCATCATGCCTATAATTTTCCTAGAAACATGTTTAGAACAAGAATTAAATACTTGACCAAAACCAGAATCATTGACATACAAATCCTTTATAATCTCAAAACCAAGTAATTTAGTTTACAAAGAAGTAAACAATGCATACCATATAGACAATGCATCAACCACAATAGTTTCCTTATCATTTTTTATCACATAAGTCAGCATTTCAATGAATTTTAACCTCTTGGCATGTCTCTTTTGAAGTTTGCCTTAAGTTTTTAAAAACTTCAAACTTTGATGGTCACAATGGATTATGAACTCTTTTGCCCATAACTAATACAACCAATTCTGCAAAATTTTCACTATAACATTCAACTCCTTGTTATAGGTAGGATAATTTAATGTTGTTTTGCAAAGTTTCTCACTAAAATATGCAATCGGTTTAGAGTCCTACATGAACAAAGTCCTTATTTCAACACTAGAAACATCACAATCAATTTTAAAAGTTTTATCAAAATTAATCAAACAAAGTAGAGGTGCATCGGTCAACTTATCTTTCAAAAAATTAAAAGTTCTTTTATGCATATCATTTCATTTGAAAACAACTTTTTTTAACAAGATCATTCAAAGATGTAATAATAAAACTAAAGTTTTTTACAATCTTTCTATAAAAACTTGCTAAACTATGAAAACATCTTATCTCATTTGCATTCTTAGGTGTAAGTCATCGTCTAATTGTCTTTACCTTCTCTTCGTCCACACTTATTCCGTTAGAGCTTACAACAAATCCCAAAAACACAATAATAGATTCAAGACAAAATGAACAACTTTTGAGATTGGCATATAATTTATTTTCTCTCAAAACATTAAGAACATCATGCAAATGATCAATATGTTCATCTAAGGTCTTACTATAAATCAAAACATCATCAAAATAAACCATAACAAATTTTCCAATGAAAAAAAATGCAAAACATGATTTATTAATCTTATGAAAATGTTGGGTGCACTAGTTAAGCCAAATGACATCACTAACCACTCATATAAACCATATTTTATGTTAAAAGTTATTGTTCATTCATCACCTTCTTTTATACGAATTTGATTGTATCCATTTTTCAAATTAATCTTAGAAAACACACAAGAACCATGCAATTCATTAAGCATATAATCCAATCTAGGAATAAAATATTTATACTTTACAAGGATTTTATTGATGGCTCGGTAGTCAATGAACATGTGTCATGTTCCACCTTTCTGTACAATCTAGATCACAAGAACAAAACATAGACTAAGATTCTCCCTCACAAATCTTTTTTGCAACAATTCATCCACTTGCCTTTCAATTTCCTTTGTTTCCTCTAGACTTGTTCTATAGACTAGCCTATTTGGGATTGAAGAACCTAGAATTAGGCCAATTTGATGCTCAATACCTATTAAAGGTGGTAATCCCTGAGATAGTTCTTTGGAAAAACATTAGTGAATTTTTTAACAAAGAAACAACTTCACAAGACAAAGAATAATTAAAATTGTTAGTGAAGTAAACATCATTGTACATTGATACAAGTAATTTCTTTTCTTCTAACAAAGCATTCTCAAATTTTTTTTTTCTTTGCAAATACATTCATTTTCTTATTTTCTTCTTCATTACACACATTTTTATTTTTCTCTTTTTTTTCTTACTTTCACTCATTTTTTCTTTTCTTTTTTTCTTGAATGCTCAATTTATCTTCTTTCATCTTACACTTTCTTGCAATTATAATTTGATGTGCATATGTATCAATAATTTTGAGAGATGTTAATACAATGGTACATTCATTCATGAAACGGGTATCTCTATTTTTGTATCCATCATGTGTGACTTTTTTATCAAATTGCCAACAATGCCTCAAAAGTATATGTCTAGCATGCATAGATGTAACATTACGAAGAACCTCGTCTTTGTATTCGCTAGTGGAAAATGAAACTATAACTTGTTTAGTCACCCTTATATCTCCATAGTCATTCAACCACTAAAGTATAAATGGATTTGGATTTTTTTGGTTGATAAGTTCAATTTATCAACCAATAAGGTGCTAGCCACATTAGTACAACTTTCACTATTAATAATCATTCTACATACCTTGTCATTTATGTGGCACCTAGTATGAAAAATATGCTCACGTTACTTCATATCACCATATTCCTTAGGTTTTATACTAAGAACATGTCTTGTAACAAGTGCAACTCCATGTACAGGTTCAACAACTTCAACATAGCTACAATCTTCCAATGGTGGTATCTCATCATTACTTGAGTTTTCACTTTCCATGTCTCCATTATCCTTCACAATCATTGCTATTTTATTTGGACATTGAGAGGAAATATGTCCAACTCCTTGACATTTGAAACACTTGATAGCACTTGATATCACTTGATATCATTTGATCTAGAAGAGGTATAATTTTTAATTTTACCTTTAGGTGCAACAATTGAGTATTTTGTCTTCCCAGCATCTTTAAGATTTGTAATACCTTTATTGTTCTTCCAATTTGATCTCTATGTAGAGTTAAAAGATGAAGCAAATTTGGAAGGACTCTTTGACTTCATTTGCCTCTCTACCTGAATTACTTTGTGCAATAAATCCTCCATCTCCACATAATGTTGCAACTCTACCAGTTCAATTATTTCCTTCTTTAAACGTTCAATAAACCTTGTCATATTTGCTTCATGGTCTTCCTTAACTTTGACTCTAATCATGTTTATCTCCATCTCCCTGTAGTAATTTTCTATACTTATTGAACCTTGAGTTAAACTTTGCAATTTTTGGTGCAAGTTCCTATGATAGTGACTTGGAACAAATCTCGTTCTCATGATAACATCTTTTTCCATGAACATATATGTCTTTCTCTATTTCCATGCATGCTAATAAAAAATTAATCCCACCAAATACTAGCATAATCAATAAATTCAACAATTGCTAATTTTACTTTTTTTTCTCCTCTAAGTAATTATGACAATCAAACACATGTTCAACCTTTCTCTCTCACTCTAAGTACAATTCAAGATCATTCTTTCCTTTTAATGGAGGGATATTCATCTTAATATTGTTCAAGTGTATGTCAACTCAATATTCATTATCTCATCTTCTCCTTTCACTATTTCTCACATTTGAGTGTTCCTCTTCTTCCTCCTCCTCATGACTTCACCTAGAATCGATGCTAGGTATAGAAGTAGATTGTAAATCATCCAATCATGCATTTAGATCCTTGAATAGATTTTCAATAACCTTCACAAACAACTTGAGTTTAACATCTTCTCCAGTCATGATTAAAGTGACGTAAAAATTGAGTTAGAAAAAATATTATCCTCACATAACACTCTCTTACGTGTTTACACTCAAAATATTTTTTAGTTACTCATGTTGTTACTCAATTTGGTTTTTTCTCTCTATCAGTCTCACCACTCTTGTCTTTTATCTCTCAACTTCACCTTATCACAAGAAACAATAGAGAACGATGAAATGATAACTTTGGAGAATAAGAACACTAAAAACAAAATGAAGAAGGAATTCAAAAGATTTTTTTTAATGAAACAATATTAAAGGAAGTTGTATAAAATCAACAAAGAACAATTGATACTTTTTTTTTGCAACTTTTATTATTAATAATTATTGCTTCGATGAGAGGATAGAGAAGAAGAAATACAAATGAACATAACAAAAAGGAATAGAACAAAAGAATATTAAATAAAACAAAAGAAATAGACTAACAGGGGAAACAACAAGATTGAAGAAGACAAACAAAGAAAGGATAGATAAAATCTAAATTCAAGAGTCGAAATTCTGATGTCAAATGATACAAATTAACTTAGGGATAGTCTTGAAAATAGGTAATAAAATAGAAATAAGATTTTGATTCTAACTACAACTTATAGGTAAAACTAAAGTTATCAAAAAGCATGACCCTAACCAACACATTCATTAAGATTTGACTTGTCTTTCTCCTTTACATTTATTTATAGGAATTAAAAAAATAATAGAAAATAAATCCTAAACAAATTTAAACTAAAAATAAGATAACATTAAACAAATCTTAATCTTACTTGAACTAAAGATAAGTTAATTGCAACCTATTGATAGAATTAAAGTTATCAAAAAGCGTGACCTTAACCAACACATTCATTAAGCTCTGACTTATTGTTCTCCTTTACATTTATTTATTAGAATTAAAAAAAATAATAGAAAATAAATCCTAAACAAATTTAAACTAAAAATAAGATAACATAAAACAAATCTTAATCTTACCTTAACTAAAGATAAGTTAAAATGTTAATATCATCTAAATTAAATATAAGATAAGATAACAAAATATATCGTAATAATAAATGTTAAATATTTTTAATATCTTCAACTTCATTAACATATTGAAAAGTGATCCATTTTTGTATAATTTCTAATCCATTTTTTCTAACATTTCTTAGCATTCATAATAAGATTTTACAAAACTTGATTCATCATCTTGATCTTAAACTTAATTATGAGACTTCTAATTTTATATAAAATATTTTTATGTTGATTTGTTGGATCTCCCTCGTCACTTCTTACATAAATTTTAGACCTAATTAAAAAATACTCAGTTTATATATTGACGAATTTTACTCTTCCTAAATTGATATATATATATATATATATAAACTTGAAAATAACTCACTGATTTTACATTTCCTAATATGATCTAAAAGTTAAAAATAACCGATAGTATATTATGCAAAAAGTCGTTTTATAGTAGTAATTTTATATGTAGTAAAAAAAAATAGTAGTTATCTATATTCCTTTACATACTTTCGTACAACGAAGACTTTGCCACTGCGTAGCGTTTCGTATTTTAGTTGAACATGAAGACATCAAGCGAAGTGGTTGTTGGCATTGCTTTTCGTTCTGAAATTAAACAATTTTTGCAATTCAAGAAAGGCTAATACAAGATTTCCAAGACTTCCAAATGTAACTATCTCATTTATTGATTTGTATCAATCCAATTAAAAATCTAATCTAATCTAATTAAATTGATTTACATTTTTAATTTAATTGGATTCATCTTGAACCTAATTATATAAATATAATAATTAATTTTAATATAAGATTTATGATTTATGATTATTGTATCATAAATTAATTTTATTAGATTAAATAATTAAAATGATTTTTAATTTCATCTGGAACCAAATTAACATACATATTTTAATAACAAAATTTTATGTGAATTTTTAGACAAAATTATATATATATTTTTAAAATAAATATGTTTTGTTATTATTTAATCTATATAAATCAAATACAATGAAAAATATTGTCTACATATTTTAATAACAAAAATTTATGTGAAGTTTTAGACAAAATTATATATATTTTTAAAAATAAAATTTTACATATTATATAATAAAAATAATGATTGATTCAAATCAAACTAATTTAGTCTTGATTGGATTAATTTGATTCATTTTATTAAAAATAAAATAAAATTTGAACTAATTCAAATAAATTAAAATTGATTAATTAAGATTTTATTTTTTTTCAAATTCAATCCAAAGTTACTCATGAACACCCTATTTATCCTATTGGAATCATTTTATTATTGTGAATTTATAAGCATTTGAATTTATAACAGTTTTATGATAATTGATAACTGATTATAAAATCAAGAACATGTCCCCATTATCTACATCTTTAATGCGGTAAGGAGTAAATGTTATCTCGTGTATTTAAAGTGCATTTATTGATAATAATATGACTCAAGAGCATATCCCCATTAGTTTCTCATTTCTTACACTAGCATTTAAATTATATTTTTGGTTGTTTAAATTACTTATATTTATATTTATTTTTTAAAAAATATATGTACATTAGTAAATTATTTCTTTTAAAATATTTAATAATATAGAAAATATGTTTAATTATATTTTTAATTTAGCAAATCTTATTTTAAAAATTATTGACCCTATTGAAATTTAATATGATTTATTATTTTTCTAAGTAATAGTAGTGATGCAATGACCTATATAAAGCGTATACATTTAAAAGAATGTAAATTTCACCAAAATAAAATAAAATTCAAAAGAATGTAAATATAATAAATATTAATATATCATTATTTAAAATTGAATATTTGTTTTCATTATTGTGGATAATTATAATTATATATATTGTAGAAGTTGGGTTGGTTAACCTCATCCAACATAAATTAAGTGTTAATCAATGGAATGAGATCATCATCATCATCATTTATTTGCTTGTTAATTTTTAACATTAACATCATCACCAACACCACTATTATTATTATTTGTTCTTTTCTTTTTGGTCCTAGGTTAGAGATTATGGATGTCCCTTAACTCAATTAGTGAAAGTTAATCTTGCTCATTTTGCATAGTTGTCACTGGTCCAAAAAAAAAAAATTGTATACGAAAGAAAACGAACATGAGTTCTCTTACTAAATAGATTGTTCTCCCCACATGTGAACACAGTTGGGCCTTACACCATTGCACTAACCCTATCGATTTTCATCATTTGTACTTTGAATTTAATTTCTTGTTACTTTTTTAAGTCATCATCATCATTATCATCTTCCTCTTCTTCCTCGTTGTCATAATCGTTGTCATAGTCATCGTCGCCATTATCACCATCATCATTGTTGTCATTATTGTCGTCATCATTGTCGTTGTCTTTATAATCATCATTATTGTCTACTACTACTACTACTACTACTACTACTACTACTAATAATAATAATAATAATAATAATAATAATAATAATAATAATAATAATAACAACAACAACAATGGCTTTCTCAGGTTCTTAGGTTTTCTACCCATATTGGCATATCTTGTTGTAGTTACATTTGTCCCTTCCTCTTTCCCCTAAAACCTTCACCTCCATGTATCATTTTCCTATGTTCACTTTTACCCTAAAGACTTATTAATTTTTCATTAATACTAAGGCACAATTTATAATTCATTATCCATCTTAATAATGGATAATTCATGTTGCCTTGTACATTGTTCCATTGCCAAGACTGAACCTTGATACACTCAATTAGTTTTTCTTCATCTTTAACATTTGTTGTAAAGATGTGAGAATTGTAGGCTAACCATATATATTGGCCACACCATTCCAAACCGTATCAATATCCAATGTCTTTTGTTCCTCCCATCACAATCTATCAACCCCTAAATTGCAAGAAATTTTTTGGACATCATTGTGTAATATTAAGCTAATTTTCACCAAGTTAAACACTCCTTCCATACTCTAGTTAACATTTCACAATCAAATAACAAATGTGTTGTATTTTCCATTTCCCCACCATATCCCTTTTTTGTATTCAATTAAGCTTCTTTGTATTAAGTTTTGAAGAAATAATATATGATCTAATGCTAACTTCCAAGCAAAAAATTTGCACCTTTTACCCACATCTTTTTGAAAAATTCTCCTCTAAAACCCTTGTGCTTAAACAAAATTGTTTGGTAAACATATTTAACTAAATAATTACCAATTTTATCTACCTACCCATTTTTCCTATCCTACACTATTTTTTTCTCTCAATATAATGGTTCCCATACTAGTTCCAACTTTTGCTATAGGTCTTGATCCCAATGAAGAATTGCAACATTAAGCATTAATGGATACTCTCACCTAGTAAATTACAATGAATACAATGTCATAATGGGGTTTTCTATATAACCTAAGGTTTCCTAGTAGATTCCATATACCAAAAAAAAAATACCTAAAAGATTCAAGAACAATTCCTAACACCAATAAGACCCATTCAAAGCAAAAGTAATGGATTATAGTTACAAATTCATACAATTACATCATAGGTTCACAAATTCTCAATCATCAAGAGCACTAAAGAGGAAAAAATCAATTTATCATAATAAACAATTCAATCATTGCCTCCAAGTGTTATAGGGTATTCACAACTGATCCATTGTAAGAAATATACAAAACCTAATTGATTTAGGGTCCTAGATAACCCCTTTACCCATGGCTAATGTTGTTCCAACAATGAGAAGTCCAACTTCCTTTACCTAGAAAGAAATAAAAATGCAATAAAGGGAAAAGGATGTCGCGATAACACTCATTTAATTCCTCCATGGTGATTCTTGTGGGATCTTTTGTGGCAACTCTATAGTGACACCACATATTCCAAGAAAGACAAAATGAGAGAAAGGTTTAGGTTTTGGAAGTAACAAGACCACTTGTAAACATTATTGGGTTGTGAGCACAAAAACCAATTAAAATAAAGGTTTAAAGAAAAAAGGCTTGTGTACCACAAAACAAGGCCAACTATAATTCTTCATAAAAATGTTTTTTTTTTGTAATATATTTAATTATGAAAACTAAATTGTGATATTCATACTCAGATTTTCAAATTACTATTAATTTAATTATCTAAAAACTTGTTCACAATGATTATTCACATATACATACATGAAAATAATCTCATGGCGTTACATAAACTCCATATTTGAATTGTCCTTAATTGACTCTATACAAATCACATTAGTTGGAATCTCATCACACTTATTCACTAAGGCCTTCAAGTGTATGTGATTTTAAAATTGGGCATTATTCCCATGTGTGAACATTTCTTCTTCACCAATAAACATATCTTCATTGACGCTTCCTTTTATATATGTCCATCCATGTCTAGGCCACTCAAAATCCTCCAATGGTGATGCTAATATAATGTGTTTATTGTAGTTTGTTGTGTAAATACTTCCTCCACTACTTTAATTGCATATATCATATCATTAATTTGGACCTTCTAGATTGCACTAATTGATTCCTATGATGTTGTCCTCAAAAGAACTCTAGCAATTTGTAACCTAATTTTATTCATAATTTTGGTGTTAGTTGATAGAAAACACTGAAAGCTTCCAACTATGAACTAAAAAATATGTTATTCCAAGTGTGCCATAGTACACCCTAATAATACACGCATGTATAAATCTCCCCCCTATAACTTCATTATGAGACCATTATTAATTTGATAAAAGAAATTAGGTATAACAATTCTTCTAAAATTTCCTCTGTTGTAACATCTTAGGAACTAATGAAGGCAAAGAATGATAATTGGTGCAAAAGAAATAAGACACAAACAATGAGTAACTCTTGGTAGGCTTATGGTGAAAAGGATGCATGAATGAATCAAACACACACTTGATTGAGAGGGATTTAGAGGCTATGCAGGTATGAAACTATACATTTGAGGATGACTTAAAGGAATTAATTAGTACCACTCATACCAACAAAATGCATTTACTTTTCTGAAGTCCATCACTTTAAAACTTTATATTTAAGCGTGCTTGGAGCAATTATGGGATGAATAACCTCTTGGACATTTCCTAGGAAATGTGTGAGTGAGGATTAAACATGCAGAAAAGTCTCGTGTTGATTTGTGGGGATAGTTGTTGATCTTAAAATCAATCAATCATTACAAGTGGTAACTAAACTAGTTGTTGGTGTTTCATAAAGGACTACCTACAAGGGGTTCTAACCAACAAAGTAATTGAGTAAAGTTTCATCAAACGAAGTGTCGTAGAGTGAGTAAGTTGGATGTCGACTCTCAATAGTGTTACACCCATCACTAGTTTTATAAGAACCATATCGCTTCAATGAACATTACAATCATGGAATCTATCCATTTCTTCAACAACTTGTCTTGAAAGGTATTAATAATTTTTTACAATATTATCCTTCCTACATAACACTAATCCAACCGAGACATGTCCTCTTTATCCACCACAAAAAACCAACCCCTTCTACTCCTATTTCACTTGTGCATTTATTTATTTATTTATTTATTTGCACAATTGGCTTCAACCTCCATACCATCTTTTTCTTTCCCTAGACAACTTAAACATATGACCTCTCCCACTTTTTATTTGTATTAAAATCCTTTTTTCCTAAACCACGCTTTCTAGTATTCACTATCTTTAGCCCATTTTCTTGTCACACAAAACGTTGCAAATTCACCTGATGCTAACCATAAGAAATATCACTAATACCAATGCCTTCAAAATAGCACCCTTCCACTATAGTGATGTCCATTGTAACTAATTAAGGTGACCCAACTTTTGAAGTATGTCCTAACTCATCGGGTCAACATGAGCTAATAGGGTTTCCAATTTTGGACTTAATTCACCCTCAAGGTTGGTAATGATCTTTCTTTAGCTATCAAGCAAGTCCACCATTGCTTGACCATAGCTTCCCATTTTTCCATATTTACTTATTCAAAATAAAAATTGAGATTCACGTTCTAGTGCTTTCCAAAAACAAATCAAGATTGATGAGTGTGGATTAGGACGTATCAACATGTTTTTGAATGTGTGATTTCTCATTCAAGAATTGAAATTATACTAATATTTAAGAAAGGATTGAACCCCTTGTTCAATATGAGCTTTAATGGAAAATTTTTATGCACTGGCCTTAGCTTTTGTGAGTGGCATGAGTTTAGGTTGAAGGTGTGGGGTTTGTGTTCTTTAGTGGTTGGTTCCTCGCACTCATGGAGATTTTAGTGGTGGTTTAACATCCAATTCTTTGATGATAGGAACAAAAATGCATTCAAGGAGGTTGTGGATGTGTTAGTGTAGCTCATGTAACAAACTCAATGTGTGGCCAGAAAGGGAGGAAGAAGATCTTAAAAACATAAACAACCTTAAATCTATAAAGAAAGCAAGCTTAGAGGGTGAAAAGAACAAAGAAAGGAATAAATTAGGAATAAGAGAGCAAAAGAAAAAAGAATCAGCGATTGATTTGAAAATTAAGAGATCTAATTATGGGAAACATATTTTCCATGTGGAAAGATCTATCATAGCCTTCATTTACACACACATATCTTTAAAATCTAGTAGGTTTTCATTTTCTTGTGGCTATTGTTGTTCTCAAGGTCCTATATATAATTTTTAAGACTTTTAAGTAAATTTTATATTTAAAATTTAATTTAATGCAATTGATCAAATTTTATTTTATTTACTTATAGGTTTAAATAATTTTTAATTCTTATAAATTAGAAGTTTTTTTAATATTTAAAAATTTTGATTTTGATTTTATCTTTTAATATGTTTATTTTAATATCTGTTATTAAATAATCGCATTAAATAATTATATAATTATTAGTAAATATTTTTTTATTGATGAACATAATATTTAAATTTTAATTGTTTTATTCTTAAGTTGAGCCGGAAAACTTATACGTATGTTCTCAAATACCTTCAGGTGGAATTTACTTAATTTCACAAAACTTTTTACGCTTTATACTAGTTAAATTGCATACGTATAGTTCAATGATCAAAATAATAAGTTTTAGATTCTTTTTTGTTGTCAAGTTTTTTACTCATTGGATCAATTCTGTGTAGAAAATTACCTACCACTTAATGCACTCAACTAAATTTTGAGTAATTTATTTAATTTTGGGAAATCCTGGAAGGGCAGGTTTTGATGGTGTTGTTCGTGACTCTTATGGCAATTGGATTGTAGGTTACCATGGTTTTTGCTGAACTACAACAAGTACAAATGCCAAGCTTCAAGCAATTTATAATGGTCCTAGCATTGCTTGGCTGGAAGACATCAGAAACATCCTTAGTGAATCAGATTCAACCTGTGCGTTACATCTAATAAAAAAATGCACCCTGATATCTCATGAACATTACCCTTTGATTCAGAAAATTAGAAACTTACTAAACTTGATTGGAGAATCAGTTTTCAGCACACTCTTAGAGAAGGAAATAATGTGATAGATGGCCTGGCCAAGTTTGAAGCTCCACAGAATGCACCAATTATTGTTTTAGAATATTGCTCATATATCTTAAGCATAAGCTTCTAGCAGATGCTCTAGGCACCATTTTTTTTTTTAAGAAACTGCTAACTTTCTCTGTTTGGCTTACATTCTGACGCATAAAAAAAAAAAAACAATGGAACCAATATTTATTTGAAATGTTTCACTTGTTCTTCAACATGAATTGACAAAGACTAATAGAACATCATATATAGTAATTTTTTAAAAATAAAATTAACAGATCCGTGTATGTATTGGAAAAGTCACAAAAGTGGTTATTATATCGCTTTATTGATTCGTCTCGTGCTTTCAAACAAGATCTTATAGTTCTAACACAAGTCCAATTCAAACACAACAGATTAAACTAATTAAAGCATGTTTCATGAATTTATGCATATTTAGTTCCTACGTGCTGGAGGGAATCGAATAGTTCTTGTGGCTTGCAAAGCATAGGCATATGATCTGCGTCTTTGATCTCTAGAACGTCATTGAACCCACTATTTTGGATCATCCAGAGCTGGTAACTCAATGGAACTGCAAGGTCCTCAGTGCAAACAATAAAGACACGTGGAACTGACCCATATCCTTCTTTGGAGAAGTTCTTTTGCTTAGACAAGTCTTCCATAAAGAGTGATGATGGCCTTGCTAAAGCCTTGGCCAATTCTAAGTCCTATAAAATCCAATCCTTATTAATTGGTTTTTATTCAAGTCTTGAAGATTCGAAAACTTTCCAGCGTATTACCTTAGCTAATAAGACGATCTAATTGTCATATACAAATTTGAACGTGTTATTAATTACCTCAACGTGGGACAGCTGGTAGACTTTGTTGGACAAGAACATGGGTCCAAAGAACATTGATGTTTTGTTTCCATTCGGCGCGAATTCGGTGTCTAACCATGCAGCCGACGGGGTCCTCTCATTGTACTGTAAAAGTAAAAAATAATAATATCATACTGGTGAAGATTACTGTAATTTTCTTAATATTCTTTCTTTTTTTTTTATTTGCAATGAATAAGTTGTGAAATCGTGTATATATCATCTGTATCAATTCACGAAAATGCAGAATTAGTGTCTATGCATATAATCATTTGATCGTTATAATTTAAAGACTTTTCATATTAATCGTCTTTAATGAAGTTACAAATTGATTGCTGTCCATATTTATGTAATTCAAAGAAAAAATAAATAAATTTTAACGTAAAAGAAAAATTGTAGATAATTAAAATTTAAAATATATTTGAAATATAAAATTAATTATTAAATAACAATCAACAATATATAAAAAAAATAATATAATAAAATATATTCTTACATTTAAAAATAAATGATTATATTTATACTATAAAAATTAATTTCTTAAAAAAAATGATATAATTATAAATAGAAAAAGCTAACCTCTTTGACTATGAAATTAATGGAATTATCATTATAAATATCAAAATGTCTTATCATTAATTATGAATTGTCCTAACGTGCCTGATAACTGATATGACATCAGATTTCATTAACGAAGGTAAATAATCTCTCACAAGATTGACATCACTTTTTATTTTTGTCAAGGAAAATGCTGGGTGCAAATTCAGATATTACTTGAAATAAAATGATAGAAGAAGAAAAAAAAAAAGGTATAAATATAGTAAATAAATAATATAATATAAAATGAAGAGGGTATATATATACCTTAAAGTGACTAATAATGGAGTGTTTAAAATAATCTAACGGAGCGGATATCATTAGTTTTTTCAAACTCTGTCCATCCTCCCTATTCTTGCTCTCTATAGTGAAAAGTCATAGATGATAAATATTTGAAAAGTCAAAATAGGATGTACAGAAATACGATCTATTTGAAGCATTTTTTTATTGGAACAAAGAAAAAATGATAAATGAGTTAAAAGCTGAGGCAACAAGAAGAAGAAAACAAAAAGTGATAATGAAATGCAAGAGAACGTGAAGAAAAATGACGAAATTTTTTCAGAAATAACCTCAAGACTCATCAGAAGCATACCTTTTCCAAGATATAAGATGGGTGGTGTTCTGTGTCTGGAGCAAAAGCTGTTAAGAAAACACCAACTGCTACCTTTTCTGGGAACGTGTCCATGGCAAGGGCTATGTTCAGTCCCCCAAGGCTGTGACCCACTAGAACTACCTTCTCATTTGGGGGTGTTGTGGCCAATAGCTGCAACAAAGGCTCAGTGTACTGTGAGAAGGTGTGAACATCTTCAATTTTCTTCATGTTGGTGCCAGAAGCTGCAAGGTCCAGCACTGTGACCTTGTGGCCTGCAGATTCCAACCGTGGCTTCAGCTTATACCAAGTCCAAGCTCCATGGCAAGCCCCATGCACCAGAACATAATGCTTCTTATACATCCAATTTTCTTAACTCGTGATGTTTTCCGCGGAAGGTTGTAGTAATTGCTTTGTATTCCTTATAGCTATACATATATAGCACTGAAATGGGTCGGCTTTGGCGTCGTCTCAAAAAGTTGAATTATTGGCTTTGAAAAGTCGAAGTATGTTTTTCCTATTTCCACCCCATAATACACGTTTGGATTAAAAAAATTTGAAGTTCTAATTTGAGTAAAAGCTTATTTCTTATAATTTTGGACAAATCATGATTTAGAAACAAAAAATTTAATTATTGCCAACAAGTACTTCTATATATTTAGTCACGACGCTCCTAATTAAGTGCATAAATGTACGATCCTCCTACCAATGAAGACATGATCTTGCATGACAACTCATTGCTCAAATTATATCAATAAAAAATGAAACAAAATTATTGACGATGCCTAAAATCATCACGCAGGTGACGCTTCTTCATTCTTAGATAATAAAGTAGTAATAACATTACATGACATCCCCTCCTCTCTCTCTGTTTTTTTTTTTTCAACACACTTGCTACCACAGCGAACTACATTTCAATTCACTTTTGCTTATTTCCCAAAAATTACATCATACAAATTCAAACATAATTCTATCCAAGAATAGGGAAGATATTTAAGAATATCAGTTAAATCAACATCTGTACGGGGAATGAAATTACTGCAAGCTAGATGGACAAGCTGCATTCCATTAGTCCCACTAATTTGATCATACTTAACACCAGAAATCATCATAGTGCCTCTCCGGTTAGTATAATTAGTACAAGATACTAATCATAATAACCATGAAATTACTCTCTTGTTAGTCCTCCAACCAGCCACAAGAATAACTTACTCAAAACACCAAAAATTAATAAAAGTTACTTAACACTAGATACAAACAGATACGTGAGATACCAACATGATATTGAATTTTGATAGATATTTAAGCATTCTCCTTTGAAAGCAACTAACTTTATCTATTTTTTATAAGCAAATGATCTTGGTTTAAATATTGCACAAAACATATATAGAACAAGACTTGGAGTTTTAATCCTGATTATTTTGTAGTATATTTGAGTTTTATGACACTATTCCTATCACAAGTTCAGTTCAAAATTATAACATCAACATAATTATGGGTTTAAAACTCCACGAACTAATGCTGATTGATGTACCAAGACCGTGTTGCCAGGCATCAAATGTGCTATGGACACATCTAAAAAATTACCTACCACGAGTAAATTTATTCATCTTTGTAGGTCCGAAACATTGTTTTAGGAATGTATCTCGGAGGGTAAATTGGAAGCAATTTAGGTTAGATTCAAAGACGTCAATAAATATTAAACTTTAAACTTTAACACATAATAATAAGGTAAAAATGATAAGTATTTATCGCACTAAAACACTAAATATTTTCAATAATTTTTGTAAAATTAGACATCCAAAGATTCTTTTAAAGAGATACATTCAAAAGATGTATGTTTTGATAGATATATCCAATGAATTTCATATGTCTAAATCTATGTTTACATTTGAATAAATAAAAAATCTCAAACTATTTTTATACTTACACATTTATTATTATCTGATCTTTTATAGTCTATCTTTTACACGTTTGTATGTTTAGAATATCTGTAATTATAATTCAGATTAGATATATTCTTTGTTGTTTTAACATTAAAAAAATTTGAATAAGTATTTAATAAAAAATAAATGACATAAGAAGATAAACACACCTCCAAATCAGAAAATCCTCAAACTTTAAAATTTGTCAAGAAAAAAAATAAGAGTAAGAATGTTTAGAAAAACAATTGTATTACTAAAACTCAAAAAACAAAAAAGAAGAAACAAAGACAAAAATGTTCTCTCTTCTTTAACACAAATATACAATGACAAAAAGGTAAACAAGAGCACTTGTAATGCACAATCAAAACAGAAAAAAAAAAAAAAAACACCGTTACCTCACAATAGGCAGTTCATACTTCAAGTTTATAAATACTAATACATATAAAGTCTGAACAAACTCTAGAATCTTGAACCGTTAAATGAACTATTTTTTCTTCAACTCTCATTTGTTCAAATCTTTGTAACATTTCTTCTTGAGATATAAATACATTAAATTTATTCATATTCTAAGTTTTGTTAAGTTATTTGTATTTTTGTGAATAAACTTATATACCCTTACTGTGTGAGTAGATTCTTTGTTGGTAAAGATCTTGAAAAAATCAGAAGTAATTTAATGATAAAAGAATACTTGAGTACTTAATTAGGTGATTCAATTTGTAATTAGGAGTGACAACTAGGAATGACAACATATAAAACTTAAGTTAGATGAAACAGGAATAACCTAAAAAATATTTGTATTTTAAGTCTAGAGTGATGAATTTAATACTTGAAATCATATTTTAGTTAGTAGAATCCATTTAAGATTGAGAAATAACTGGACGTAACTCAAAAATTAAAATGAATTGATATAAAAAATAAATGTTTCTTCTGTTGCTCTTTCTTTACACGTTTAGATGTCCAAAATTTACAAATTTCTTTTAACTCTACGTCTTTTTTGAAAAGATTGTTGTTAGCTCTTCCTCTTGCTTCCCATCATTAGCAAAAAAATATTGTTGTGTTTCCTAAATCACTCATCAACTTTCCAACTAAAATAGCTGATAGGTATTACTTATATAATGATTATGCATAAAACTCATTTAGATTCTTTAGCCTTCCCATTTTATGATTCAACACCAAATTGAGTAGAAGAAAATAGGATTAACTCCCACCAAAAATCACCATAATCTCTTACTAACTCTACAACATCCCAATAATAGCAAATAAATTTATGGTCACTGAAAAAGCAAAACACAAGTTAACTTACCATCGTTGGAGTAAAATACTAATAGCTTTGAAAGATTAGGGGATTGCCATAAAATCCAATTGCACCAGCTGAAAGTTTTTAGATAATTTGCATTCCCGTTAATAAAGAGACAATCCTCAACATTCAAATCTCGATTTCCCTTAATTTGCAACAGCGGAGGTTGGAACTTTTGAAGCCAACTCCTTGCTGAATCCTTTTCCTCACGTCAATGCTTAACAATCATCCTTCTAAACACTCTTAAACAATTCACTTCAAACCCCTAAAAGGAAAAATATAAAACTTAATTGAGAGAAATTTGTATCAATTGGAATACAAGACACCCCTACAATTTTCATGTACACAAATAATGAAGAAAAAAGGAAAAGAGAAAATTGTCATACGCAAGAAATCAAATCAATTAGTTTTCCTTTTACCTCTTGCCTCGAACTGGATTCCTGTCGCCGTGGACTGAACCCCAACTAGGGCCGATTAAATGGCGGTCATCTAGGGCTGGTGTTGGCGTTTATGAGACTACTCTTTTGGGAAGTTGAGCGCAAAGAGTGATGTGAGCTTGCAGAGCGTGCTAGATGACGAAAGATGTGAAATGACGAGTCCAACACTCGCTCAGCTAAGTTAAAGAGGGACTTAACCGAGTGAGGTCAGACACATCAACTCAGACTGTGACAGCGCACGCCGCTGTGGATAACGAGTGACACTGTGACTCAGAGAGACCACCCATGGAGTTTACTCACTGATATAAGGACTAAATTTCAAAGTCTCTGAACCGATTACATAAATCATCTAATTTTTTAACTTGGAACTTCAAATTATAAAATTTAGTTTAAAATATTTTTTAATATTAATATATTTTATTAAAATTCTCTTATATATATATATTTACTAGTAGATATTTTTATAAAATTAAAAATATATTAAGAAATTATAATAATATAAATATCATAAATTAAAAATTTAACACCAATAAAGAAAATGAATCATTAAACCAGCACAAAAATTTAGAAAAACAAAGTTGACATGATAAAGAATGCAATAATTAATTAAAAAGCAAAGTTGACAAGATAAAAGAAGTTTGGTAATGAAAATTTAAATCGTTCTAGCGTGAAATAGTAAAATTAGTGGCACACCGGTGAAGCATTGAAAAACATTATTAGTGGCACGCACCAAACACTACGTCATCTACATTGATTTGATCTGAATCATGTTTACTCCTTTTTATAAATATAGAGATATTTACTTTAAGTTTCATTTATTCAAAATATACTAAATATATTATACAAAGAGTTAGGAGTTTGTGATAATTCACATGTTTTTTTGAAGTCTATAACTATAGAGTGGGTGTTCAAACTTTTCTAAGAGTTTAGCTACATAAATTTTTAGAGATGAGAAAACAAGTTAATTTAATAGATTAATTTATTAAAAGGTAAGTTAGGTGGTTCAATTTATTAGTCTATATATAGGTTGATCTATTAGTCCATTATATATATATTATTAGGTGTTTATGTTTTTAGTTTATATTTTGTAATTTTTTAAGTTTTAAGTTTTTTTAAAAAAATCAAAAGACACATTTTTGTTGTTTTTATTTTATTTTATAAATTTATTCATATAATTTTAATAAAAAAATTTATATTCAAATCACATTTAAATTAAGTTATTAATTTGGATTAGTTTTATAAAATAAAAAATTAGAATTTTTTTTTTCACTTCTAGCAAGCCAACACCAACTTATCCCGTAAGTGGAATAGGTCATTTTTAGTGGCTAGACAAGCAAAATAGGCCAAGCTAACCTCTTTGCCACCTCATTAAAACTTCTTTTATGAAATCATTTTAGAAAGTGCTTATAACATTCATTTGAAAAAGTTTGAAATCCATTTGGTATGAAAATGCTAGCAGCAATCTTATAGCTAACTACTTAAGCATAAATCTCCTTATGTACCATATTCTTGATTAGAGTCATTAGTAACTTGTCTTTCTTTATTATGAATAGTAACTCTAAATTCATCAAGTTAATTTCTAAAAATCCATTTAGTACCTATTATATAATGATCATTAGGTTTGGAGACCAATTCTCAAACTTGATATATTTGAAATTGATTTAACTCATGTTGAAGGGAAGGCATCCAACATTCATCTAATATAGCTTTACTAGTGAATTCAGGTTCCACTTAAAATACAAAAGTCATATCATTAGAAATATATTTCTAATGGAGTGTCTAGACTTTAGTAGTTATTCCTTTAGTTATGTCATCAATCATGCACCTTATTCAAGGGATGATCTTTAATAATTTGTCACTTTGTAGGAAGTTTCTTTGAGACATCTTGACATCCATGTTTAGTGATTTCCACTTTGTCTTCTTGAGTTATGTAGTCCTTCAATTATGAATCACCTAACAATTTTGCAACATCATCAATAATTTTCTTTTGTGTCTTTTTAGGGTTTCATCAAAGCAAAATGCCTAAATTCTTTAACAAGTAAGGTTTTTATATTATAAACCCTATATAATCAATAGAGCAACCAAGGAAAATTGCTTCATTCGCTTTTGTACCAAACTTATCAAGGTGTTCTTTGCCATTATTTAAAAAAAAAAAACACTTGCATTTGAAAAATCTAAGATATGAAATGTTGGGTTTTCTTCCTTTGTAAAGTTCAAAGGGGGTTTTCTTTAAAATTAGTTTAATCAAAATCCTATTTTAAAATAAACATGCAATGCTAACTACATGTTGGTGGGTTAACAAAAAACTAATTTATTTCACTCAAAGTCTTTACCTTTATCTTATTTCTTTAAGAACCCAAGCTTGAGCCTATAAAAATTATAGAAAGCTCACTTAGTTTTTTTTTTATGTTTTTTTGTGGAAATGGTGATGAATTATGATGATTATTGGTTGTATTGATTCATGAAATGGTGCTTTTGAAAGTTTTTTAAGATTCTAACGTTGAATATGTGATATTTAGATATGTGGTGATTAATGATGTAAAAATGTGATTTTGGAATGTATTTTGATGTTGTGAACATGATATTTATGTTGTAATGTCATTGGAAACATCTAATGAGTCATTTTTTGTTTTCGAAAACTTGAAAAATGTAAACTCAAAAAAAGAAAAAATGAATTTGTTTGAAAAGTTATTTCACATAATTTGAGGAGCGAATTTGTTTTCACTGAACGAAATTTCTAATCACTTAGTGAAGAAGCTACAAGTAGCTTAGAGGTACTTTTTATCTATTATTTAATGAGCAAATTCTAATTCGTTGAGCAAGCGAGGCATTGAGAGTTAGGATGTTGTCAACCTTATTTTTGTTAGGTGACTATGAGGTTTGCTAAGTGAATATTTGAATTTTATATGTCTATGCAAAAGTGATTATCGTCAAGTGGGAAAGGCAATGGGAATAAAGGTACTTTTTGCCTCATTTTTGTCAAGTGAATCACAATTTTGCTAAGCAAAAATATCCTTATAAGGTAAAGGCGAGTAATAGATTCATTGAGTAAAAATGAGTAGTTTGGTAGATTCATTGCTCAAAATGTTTCTAACATTTGCTTTCTTTTGTTGAAACTAAAATGTCTTCAAATGTTTATAAAACCTATCCCTTTTTTTCAAATGGATTTTCTTAGAGGTAAAAAAAACTTTTTTTAAAAGGAATTTTATTATAAAAAGGTGATTAAGGAACTTTGATGGGATTAGTAAAGATATAAAGTTGGAAACTCACATTAAGATAAATTATATTGGCCTCTACTTGTTGACTATACAGTTGAAGATGAAACCAAAATTGTGAAGACTTAATGAAGGATGCATATACATGTGGTGTTGTGAATCTTGAATAATTGTGGAATTTCATGTACATTTTATACAAGATGTATAGTTGAAAATGCATATGATTAGACATGTAAGTTGTAGTTGCATAGTGGGACCTTAACCTAGTGCAAGAGGAACTAAAAGTGACTAATATAGAATGGGCAAAGAGAATATGTGAGGAGACAAGTTCCATAAGAAGTTAAGGTTGTTACAAGCCTTGTCATGGTAATCCAATGCCTATGACCACCTATTTTGATAAAATTCCTAATCCTCCATAGGATTGATCATATATTGCCTCAATGGTAGATAATGTGTGCTATGTTAAGGGATGTTGTTTATATTGTTTGTTCAAACAGTGAAAATCTCCTTGGAGTTGAGTCTACATCCCATAGCATGTGATTAAGTGTTGTACTTATATCATAAAGCATTTCAATGTTGATGAGTTGTTTTGAAGAATGTATATTTCTTACTTATGTATCTTTTTACTTACTTTTTTTTATATAATATGATTTTCTTCCTTATATGTTATGTTGTGTTTAAGTAAGCTTACCCTTGCACTTCTTTTGTTGATTTTGATAATCATGTCATTTGACATAAGGACAGGTGGTGATAAGACTACAACAAAACAAAATACTCTTGGTTGGGTGAGTCTTACCATAAGAAATGATGGGAGGTAACCTTTTGGGCTATGTTGGCAAACTTAAGATCAAGATAGTATTTTTCTTTTTGTTTTACTTTTCGCAAACTTGGATGTTTAAAATACTATGTTATATTCATTTCTTGTGAGTAGACTTGTCAAAACAAGTTAAGCAAATGTGAAAATGGACTAGGTTAAGCTAGTCCAAAATTATTAATGGACCTAATTTTTTGTGGCTTGGTCTAGCCTAGTGGTTTGTCAGGCAAAGACACATTGGTTCATTTTTATTATTTTTGTTTAAATCTATATAAACTCAAAAGAAAAATAAAAAATCAAATAGTAATAGGTCAAAATAGACCCAATTGAATTCAACTTATAGTTTTGGAGCCTAACCTGACCTTGTTGGGCCCATTGAACCATGCCAAATTGGCCTAACATATTTTTTTCAGCTTTACTTATGAGGCACACAAGATTTATTATCTTTGATGTTGATATGATTATAGTGGCATAAGGGACGATACTTATTTATTTTCCTTATTTCATGATGAGATAATGTTATATTTCTTATGTGCTGGTATTGAACTGGTATATAGGAAAAAATAAAAAAATTACAAGGATTTTCATAAATAAATTAAGAGAAATGCTAACAATACTCTTAAATAGTATTTCTAATATTCTCCCTATGATTGATTGTAATTTATTAAAAATTACTAATTTTGATTAATTTATTTTTTATTTAATAATTATTTATCCTAATTGAGAAGTGAGATTTATAAAAATTGATAATAATATATTTTGACCAATTATAGAGAAAATATTAGAAAAAAATATCTATGAGAGTGTCCCTGACATTCTTTATAAATTAAGTATTTGATGTTTTAAAATGTATTAAAATAAAGACTTTTGTTTAAAATGATGTATGACGTCATGTAGCAACTTCTGGTTGTTACACGGAAGGTCTTATCCTTGCAATGGTTAAGTAGACAAGGATTCACCTTCCAAACCCTCTTCCAAGTTTAAGGTTTGCAAAACCTTCGCCGAGCTGGGCCGCACATACTATCCAGAGCTCGTGTAGGTCTTCTACGCTTGTGCTCGATTTTGAAAACAAAGTTCTTGTTTCTGAAGTCAAAGGTAAGAAGGATTGCTCTTGGATTACATAAACTGCATACTTTAATTACAAACTGAGTAGCATACTTCAATTATGATTGAGCTAAATTTCATGCTTACAGTCTAATGATTAAATTAATGTTGTGGTGAATTCACGCGCAAAACCTACTACTTTGATCCATTCAATAACGAGTTTTGGTGAATATAATTTATTTAAAAACAATGGAGCCTACATTTATCTGAAAAGTTTCATCTATTCACAGATATATCAAAATTACAACTTCACATGAGTCTAGTGGCTACGATAATATCATTTTATTGACGCGTTTCGTGGTTTCAAAACTAGATCTTATAATTAAAGCACATGTAAAGCCTTGTTCATGAACTCATGCATATTTAGTAGCAATCTGCAGGAGAGAATCACATAGTTCTTGTGGCTTGCTAATCATAGGCATATGGTCTGCACCTTTGATCTCTAGAACTTCGACATTGATTCCAGCATTTTGAATCATCCAATGCTGGAAATACAATGGAATTTCAAGATCCTCAGTGGAAACAATAAAAGCAAGAGGAACTGACCCATATCCCTCTTTGGAGAAGTTTTTCAGCTGGGACAAATCTTCGATAAAGAGCGACCCTGGCCTTAATAAAATCTTGGCCAATTCTATATCCTGCAAAAATCCAATCTTTATTTTTATTTTCTTAGACATAAAAGCATATGTTATCACTTTTAAGGCATGCAATACTCTACTTAGAATATATGGACAAAAAGGTTGTAACATGTAATTACCTCAATGGAGGAGGCATGGTAGAGTTTTTCGGACAAAAATTTGGGACCAAAAACAACTATTGTTTTGTTTCCACTCTGGGAGAATTCACTGTCCAAAAAAATCGTCGCTGGGGTACCCTCCACGAACTGTTAAAGTAAAAAAAAATAAAATTGGCGAGGATAAGTGTAATTTTCTCATTTTTTTGGGAAAGAATAAGATGTAAATGTGTCGTGTATCGATTCACTAAAGGGGATTTATTTACTAATAAACGCGTTAGATTTATCCTCGTTTAATATGGATTTAATCTAATAAACTAAATTATTAATATATACATAATAGGTCCATATTTACAGAATGATATATTATATTAATAAAAAAAACTCTGTTAGAACATAAGACCTGTTATATAGAATCAGTACATAATATTATCAACATATAATATACTTCGCAGTTGATATAGAATTATAATATCTATATTCATGATTTATTTTTTTGTAAAAAATCTATATTAACAAAAATTAATTAAATAAGAGAACATTAGTAAATGAATTTTCTTAAATAGTATCTATGTGCGTGTGAATAATTTGTTTGCTAAAAAAATTTATCAATAATAAAATATTTTTAATATAACTTTAAAGTAATTATTATAAAAGTTAATAAATTTAATATATATGGTAATTTATGATTGCATTACTATTAATGTCTATATTATTTATTTAAAAAACTCACCTAAATTATCTGAAAAAGAAACTACAAAGCATATTTATGTAGTTGTACATCGAGAAGAAACTGTTTAAATATTTGCGTTTGTTTTCATTTAAAAGATCTTTGATTGCAGCATATTGCGAGATATAGTTCTTCTATAGAAGCCTATGAGCTTATCGTAAAATAGATATCTTCTATGTTTAGTCATTTTAAGTTTATGAATCATCATTTTAAGCACGTAATAAACCGTTGCATGCTCTCATAAACACGAAGGTTATAGAAACCTAAAGCATTATATTTTACTACAAACAAGAAACACAGTCACTGAAACACATCTCCAAAGTATTATCGGAATAACTTTGAATCAAAGGGGGCTGCTCTAACTTGGGTTGATGCAAGGACAAAGAAGAAGGAAACGTTAGGATTAAAACGACAAAGTGGGATGTTTCATTATGAAGCCACTCAGAAAGGCTAGATTCAGAAATTGCTATGATATACGTACGAATAATTAAATAATGCACTGGAGGACACTCTTACAGAGATATAGAGTAGGAATGGTGGAGCAAGTAAATATTTGGGTTGCGTGCCATTTCTCAATGGTCATGCTTAACTTATTCTACTTTATGGTCGCGCTATTTATTCTACTCTATCTCACTGCACCCACAGGTCCCTACCAGAGTTGATTTTTCTTTCCATATACGCATGACCTTTGAACTTTTGGTAACATTCTTTGCAGCATCTGTATTTCACAATACTATACTTCTTGTTTCTCTTTTAACATGGTCCAAATGAACATAATTACATTATCAGCGTGCTAGCAACATTTTCTTTAATTAAAATTTATTTAAAATCATTAATTTTTATTAGTTATATTTTTTAAAAAATTAATTAATAATATAAAAAGTGTTACAAAAATTTTAAAAAATATTACTACCATTTCTCTTAAATAACTTACTAAAATATGAACTCTTAATGCCAACTTTTACTTAGTATATATTGTTTGGTTGGCATGGACTAGCTAGTGGCGCAGATCTAGGACAGCAGGACCCAACTAGGTTAATAAGATGATTTATTTAAAATAAATAACAAGAATGATAATAATAATAATAATAATAATAATTCATACATTATTTTAGAATGGGTCAATGAAAGTCTAACAAGAAAGATTATTAGGTGATTTAAGGATTTTATTGAATGGTCTTAAAATATTAAAATATTGTATTTATTTTTAAATGTTGGTTTTATTTTAATTTCTTTAAACAATAAGATGATTATACATATAACATTATCATTCATTAGATTTGTGATTCGTCGTAGATTTACTTTGTATAAGGACAAGAATAAAAAATATGAATATTCTTTTTATGTTGTTGTAAGTTCTCTCATGATAATTTTAGGTTATACCGATAACCTTTTTCTTCCCATCATACTAAGCTTAAATATATGAAAAAAGTCGATGTAACATATAAAAATTTGACATATTTATTTGTAACTAGTATTTTCTGAACCCATTATGTTTCATGGGGTTGTAATGATTACTTTGGATACTTTTCTTGCTTTATAGACACTGAAATGGGTCGGGGTTTCAGTCTGGTAGACAAATAAATACTCGAATTATTCGCTTTGAATAGTCAAATTACATGTTTGATTATTGCTGCTTTTTTTTTTTTTTTATAAGATGATAGACTAATTTATGATTATTAAAAAATTGATAAATTTATGTATAATATTAAATTTATTTGTAATTATAATATATTTTTTTAAAATTATTATAATTAATTATAACATTTTTTTATTTAATTATTTTTCATCTAAATATTGTCTTCACTATTTTATATGACGGTTAAGGTTTTGACTCAAATTTTAAGAAATACAATTCATATCTTGAGTTTCATAAAATATATCATATAACTTTTTAATCTACTCTTTGTCTCTCTAGTTAATTAGATTTTTTTATAAAGTAACAACTACTCCATTAAAAGTTACTTCATGTAAAAAAAAAATTAATGTTTTATTTATTTTGTAAGATGACAACTAATTTAGAACAACTTCTTCTCCCTCTAATGCATCATATAAAATGGAAGGAAGAGAATACTTAATGTATGAAGGTAGAATAATAATAGTGAAATTTTAATTTTTAAAATTACACTCTTCAAGTTTTTATCCTCATGAAAGAGATAAAGTTATAATTTATAGCATTTATTATTTATGGACTAAGATAATTAAGAATATTTTAATGACTATCAAATCTCTATTAATAACAACCATATAATAGGATTAAAAAATAATGTATGAGATTAAAATATTTAAAAATTAAAATTAAAATTTCATATAACTATTAAATCTCTAAAATATTTATCAAATGAAATCAAATTTATAAAATTAAATATCTCAATTAATTTATCATCGTCACTATCATGAATTTTGTCACTACTATCATCATAATTACTATTATAATAGATGTTGTATCTATCACTATAATTATCATCGTTACAGTGAACATCCTTAGTGTTACCGTAATGACATTCACATGTCATTACTATCATAATTGTTAATGTCACTAGAAGGGTAATAGAGATTATCTTGGTAATGATAAGTTATTGACAATCTTAAAATAATGATAAGATAATTAAGATTTTTTTATAAATTTAATTTTTATCTTATAATTTTTTTAAAATTTAATAATTATATAATTTTTTAATTTATATTTTAAATATTTTAATTTTAACAATCTATTATTTTAATCATAATGATTTTTGTTTATTATTTTGATATTCTCACATAAAAATTAGTTTTAATTATAGTAGTTACATATATTTTAATTCGTTTTATAAAAATCTTAAGAAATGCGATGTTAAAGAAGAAAGATAACGTCAGAGATAGGGTTGATTAAGGTAACCCTGCATGTCTTTATATTGATAGGTGCGTCATCAGCTCAGTGAACATCATTTCAAAATGGGGACATCCTGACATGATAATCTTATTTCCCTGCAATTCAGAAAGAATTCCACTGTCATATAATTTCAAATTTATATTCTTTCTCTTTTATTTTACATGACATTTTAATAAAAAAAAATATTTTAAATCAATTCTTATTTTATAAAGTTAACAATATATTAAATATTTTTAATAAAATAATTGTTGCACGATAATAAATGAAAAAATTTAATTAATTATTTATGTGCTTTGGATTCCTCCATTTGAAAATTCAACTGAAGTGTAGAGAAATGATACAGCCTTGTCCTTTATCTACTATGTCCCCACTCCAAGATTACTACTTCTAATCTTAAATTTAAAGTTAAACGGATCCTTAGTACTGTCCCATTTTCTGTTAATTATAAGCGATGTATAAAAAAGATTGTAAATGCCAAATATACTGTTATTAATAATGGCACTAATTACTATTACTAAAAAGCATTATTCAACCAGATGGGAAGTGGGCAGTCTCAAATCGCAATACATAAAAGGATATAAATACATATAGGTGGGTCTAAAGGTCGGACATAGTACTCCAATGATTTTGTTGCATGATACATTGTTAAATAATGATTAATCAATTATCATCTAATTATAATTATTTTATATGATCAAATTTATAATTTTTTATAGTAATTATCTTTAAAAAATTATTTAATAAAATTTTATAATAATTTTAAATAATTTTTAATTTTTAATAAATGATTTAATTTTTATTTTAATTTCTAATATTTTCTTTAAAAATTTTATAATTTTTTATTTTATTTTTTATCTTTAAATTTATTTAGATAACACTTAAGAAATTAAAAAATAAAATAATTTTTTAAGAATAAAAAAATTGAAGACTTAAATGAAAATTCACTTACATATCAAACACTAATATAAATTAAATTTATAATAATTATAAATATTCACCCATCTAAATATAAATTACTTTCTTAAACAACAAACCTCTCGATCATTAGTCTTCCTCGTTTACTCCGCATCACCATTAACCACATCACCATTCGAGATAGCAAATTTAGAGGGTGGGGATGATGAAAATGAAAGGACATCCAACTTTCTTTGAGCTTTAACTTTTTGAGAATGAAACAAGACCAAGTGTGCACATAATCAGAAGATGAAAATTATGCACATGTGACGTGTGTGGTATGGTGCGTATGGGATATTGCAGAAAATATAATTTGGTTCAATATTTAGAAATATTGTCATTGAAGGCTTCAGAGAGTTTGAATCAATTTACATGAGATTGATGGGTAATTTTGAGTTTGAATTTTAATTATATAACTGCATTTAATACTAAAAAAAAATAATCCTTCAAATTAAAATAAAATTTATTTTATAAAAAATACTTGTAATCTCTATGAAGAAAAAATATATTATAAGATACTTGTGATCTTTGTTAATATTATTATATAAGCCAAACCTAAGGAGAAAAGAATAGAGAGAGCAATAAGAGAAAAGTGAAAAAGGAGGAGGAGGTTGAGAGGAAGGGAGTGGCAGAGAAACGGTTACAGAGAAATGGTGAAATGGGTGCCATTTCTGGGAATGGTGATGGCTATGCTAACTCAAAGTGGCAGCATGGTAATAATCAAAGTTGCCATGACTGATAAGATGAACAAGTATGTCATGGTTGTGTACTCTTTGGCACTGTCCACCATCTTCATTTTTCCCTTTGCCTTGTTTCTCCACAGGTTCTCTTTTAGTCTTTTTTTTCTATAATATTTTTCTTTCTTCCTTTTACACCTCTTACACTACATGGAAGGAAATGTATCTGCTTCCTTCTCGTTTTTACCCTTTTATTAGGCAGGTCAGAGCGTCCTCCTCTCACATTTTCTGTACTTTGCAGTTTCTTTTTGCTTGCACTCTTTGGGTTAGTATTACTTTTCTAACTAGTGTGCTGCCATACATACTTGCTAGTTAATTAGAATATTTTCTGTTTTTTCCCTTTTTTTCTGTATAAATTAGGATGCTTTGCTTGTCAATTATAATTATAATAATAATGATACACTATTTTTTGGTCAGATCATACTTCCAACTTTTTTTTTTTTCTTCTTATATTCATGCATGTGGTTCTTGATCTGAGAAATGTGGAATTCCTGATTTAGTATTTTACCGTGCAGGAGTTTAGGACAGATAGTGGCTTATGTTGGCATAGACCTGAGCTCACCTACTCTTGCATCAGCCATGCTAAATCTCATTCCAGCTTTCACTTTTATACTTGCTCTAATTTTCAGGTTTTTATTTTCTTCTTTTTTCAGTACTAATTGTGACTTTGTACATCTCAAATTGTAAACAATAGGACCTTGAGGATGCTTGTTTCTTGAAAATTTTGGAGTTTGGTGCTTAACCTTTAACCAAACCAGTAGGGAATATTTTTCTTCTTAAAACCAACCGTTGATGTCATCATTAATTTCCCATTTTTACAAGAGTTTTGAGATATGTTGCCTTATCTTCACACATGGAAACCAATTGTCAAGAAACATAGGATAGTTCAAATTCTTTACTTTGCTCATGTTTTATTTGGAATGTTTGTGATTTTACTTCTGTTAAAAAGAAAAAAAAGGACTTTTGAAAGAAGTAATCAAGTAAAATTTGATAGTCAATAATATTCTTGATATATTTTTTTTAACTGTTCTAAATAGTATCATGTCAACCACCTAACTCATATCACACAGTGAGATTTCTATTTGCTATCGTGATTTCATCACAACTAGAGAAACTGTGAACAATTGTGGAACTTGTGGCTGATGTGACTATAATTATGATTGAAGAGACCTCCAAACGAAGAAATTGAATACCAGTGATTAAACATTATGAAACAACCCATTTGTCTTACTATATGCTAAACTTCTAAGTGCAGTATTGTTAACTAGCATTATCTCAATTTAATGGTTTAGGATGGAAGAAGTACATTGGAGACATTATAGCAGCCAAGCTAAAGTCATAGGAACAATAACATCAATTGGTGGAGCATTTATTGTGATACTATACAAAGGTCCACCGATCTTTAAGACACATTTGTCAAACTCTTCGAACAAACTTCAATTTTCGCAGCAACTAAACTGGATTTTGGGAGGGATATTCTGTGTTGGCGATTCTCTCGTTTGTTCACTGTGGTATATATATCAGGTTGGGTTAATTACTTCCTACTCTTTTTTTTTTTTTTTTATCACAGAGTTATTTTTATCAAGAAGATAAATGGCTTAATTGATTTTTTGAATTCCACACTTAGGTCACGAACAATTTCAATTGTTCAAATTAAATCTATTTGAAGTTTTATCGAATAATTTATGAAAATGTAATAAAAGTGTAACAAAAGCCCTTTTTTTTTCGTTTATTAGTATATATATATAACTTAAATATAATTTTAGTCTTTGATAAGTTTTAAAATTTTATGTTTGGTTGTTATTAATTATTTTGTTATTGATTCCTAAAACAATTTACTAATTTTTTGGTAAACATTAAAATATTACTTTTGTTAACTAGAGATATATAATAGAAAACGTATATAAGCAAATGTGATAAAAAAAATTAAAAAATTAAAAAATTAAAAATATTTAAGGGACTGTTTAATGAAATTAACATAATGACAAAAATCAAATATAAAATTAATTTTTTTCTAAATTAAATACAAAATTTATAAAAATTTCAAAGACCAACAATAAAAAAAAATTAACAAAGACTAAATGAAAAATTTATTAGCTACCAATACATATTTGAACCTATATATATCAAAGATATGTCATACCTCAGTTATATTTTTTTTTCAATTAGTGGATTAAATTTCAGGGTCAGAGACTGAATCTGAATAATTGGGAAGTTGAGGATAAAATGTGAGTAACTAAAACTAAAGGAACAAAATCATATAGAAGTTGAGGTAGAAGGATTAAAAGTGTAATTAATCTAATTTTAATTATTTTTTCCTTTTCCTGCTACACATTTCAGGCTTTGGTTGCATACAAATACCCTGCTGTGACAGTCATAGTCTTCTTCCAACTCTTATTTTCAACTATTCAGTGTACAGTATATGCCTTGATTGCAGTTAGAGATCCATCGGAATGGAAGCTGAAATTAGATATTGGGTTGATTGGAATTTTGTATCAGGTAAATAGGTCATTGTCTCATTTGTCAATTCGAAAATAGGAGAGTTGAAAAATGAAAAGGAACCTATTACCTATTGACAAATATGTCACTAGGAAACGGTTGAAAATGCAATATTGAACTACATTTATATTTTCAAATAGCATAATTTTTGTACACTTCTAAACAAAAAACTCATATCGGTTAGGAGGAAAAAATTTATTAAAAATAAAAATAATCAGTCGGATTTTTTTTTTGACAAAAATTATTTTAATAAGATTGATGAATATTTTACTCCAATAACATGGTGATAAAAAAAACAAAAACAAAAACTACTATAGAGATGATTTTAAGATAATTAATAAAAAAGTAACAAATTTAATTAATTGGCTTTGTACACAATTTGGTGCTTGTGATCCCTGATGCAGTAATTAGTTTAATGGTGGTTGTGAATAGGCAATAGCTGCAACATTGATACGTTACGTCCTATGCACGTGGTGCGTCCTAAAAGCCGGACCTCTGTTTTGTACTATGTTCAAACCTGTGGGAATCATTTTCACCGTTTTATTAGGTGCAATCTTTCTTGGAGATGAATTCAGCCTTGGAAGGTAAAATTTTGACATACATTATACTATTAATTGATTCATGGAGACCTTTAACATGGTCTTTTAAGAGAAAATGACACATTTACAATTACTTGTATGTCAAAAACTCAAAATTATTCCAAATTCCGTTGATTTGTTTATCAAAATAATGAATTTTGTTTTGTATTACTTTGATGATAGATTTTTCTAATGACTTCTTTGCAGTTTGATTGGCACGTTTATAATCGTGGTAGGGTTTTATGCTGTACTGTGGGGAAAATCCAGAGAGGAGAATATGATTGAGAACTTGGAGTCATCGTGCCATAATGTTCCTTTATTACAAAATAGGACGTAAAAGGTAGGTTGAATATTTGACATGGAGGAGAATGTGATATTTCATAATAGTTAAAATGTCAGTTGAAAGTTATATATTATCTCAAAGTTGTTAAGTAATGTATCGGATAAATGTAAAATAATAAAGATGAATATGTTTATATAATACTTTTATAAGTTTTAATTTTATTTTATGGATAAAAATATATACTTAATAGGGTAATTGTAACTTTAGATTTTTTTATTGATTTTGAACTCTTGTAATTTTTTTATTTAAAGATGATTTATATTAAATATATTTTTAGTTTAAATTATTATATATTTTTTCATATTAAATATACCTTCTACTATTAATATTATGTTATATTTTAAAAATTTTCTAACCGAATGTAAAATGAAATAAAAATATTATACATTTAAGTGAACGTTATAATTTCATTATGTTGATTAGTAGGATAATAAAATCTTACCCCTTTTTAATTCAAAATCTTTTCTTTTGAAAAAAAAAATAAAAATAATTTTAATGAATCCTTTAAGGGTCAAAAGAAAATAAAATATAAGTTAGAAGTTAAAATATTATTTTAAGTAGTATATAAAAAAGTTACAAGTTATTAATTTTTTTTTTTATCAAATACTAATAATATAGTTAAAAAATTAACCAGTAAAACAAAACTAAAAACTAGTTAAAAATGTTTATCAAAATTCTCATAGTCTTTTGATTATCTATTTTTTCCTATTATCTGAACCAAATTCAAGTAAATTATTTTAATTTTTAATTCAATTAATGTGTCCTTAAGATTTAATTAATTTTTAAATATGATAGTAAAAGATATTATTTATTTTATTTTCTATTAAATTTAATTAAGAGTTTTATTTATTTTTATATTTTAATTTTAGGTGCCAAAGAAGAAAAGTTAGATCTACCATGAATAGAGAAAAGTGGAACAAAAGAGGATATGTAAATGCACATGTTGGCTCTTTTAAGGCAGAAAGGCTTTGGCTCCCTATTTTTCTTATGACAACCAATTCATATATAAAAGGATTAAGAAAAAGGGAATTAGAGATCTTTTGACACATACTTATGGAAAAATGTCATATCTATGTAGGAACTTTAGATGTACGAGAAGACAAAAGAGTGAAAGTTCATATCCCTTCAAAGCTATATGGAATTCTCTTCTATCTCTCCTCTTTCGTTTTTTTGTCTAGTTCTTCAATGTATAAGTAAATTCCTTTTTGTTAAGGTGCATTTCATGATCCTCTAACTCGAGTTGTTAATAATATTTGATTTCTTAATAATGTTTATGCTTTTTATGCTCTTAAGATTTGAACAATCTTAAGAAATAAATAGTTATTGATTACTTGTCACTGTTAAAATTGTTATTCCTATAAGTCTTACTTTTTAATATTTTTACTTAAAGAGTTAACGTTCTTAATTGTGAATAAAGATTTAAATTTTTTTTTACTTTTCTTGTGGATGTGAGTTCAAATCCTCTTAACAAACAATTTTTTTTGTTTGATGAGCAATTTTCTTTAGAAAAATTCTTTCAACATCTAAGGATTAGTTGAGTAATTGTAATTAAATGAAATTGCTCAAGGTTTGGCCTTGTGCAATAATCCTTTAAGGTGAGCTTCTATGGATAGCCTAAATATATCATTGGCACCCTACATGATCGTTTGGGTGTACCTCCCAACTCTACCAATTTTTTTTTCAAAAAAAAAAAAAACTAATTGCATTAGGAATAAATATTTAAACAAATTGACAAATATAGTAAATAAAATTAGAAACCAAATCAAGTTAAATGAGACCTAATTCCAACGTGCAGATTTCTAACTAATTGAATTAACTAACTTTTATTGGTATTCTTGTATTCTTTCTTAAATGAAAACCCAAAAATAAAATCCTTATTTTTTTTATTTTAATTACTTATTCTCTTCCCTCTTTATTATAAGAAAAAAATTAATTTTATATTAATTAAAAAAATGAATTAGTATTATTTAAATTTTGATTTTTTAAATTATCATTAACTAAAAATTGATATTAAAATAAAATTTTAATTAAATAAAAGATATTTTAAAAATGATATAATTAAATAAACTTAAGTTAGTTAAAATTTGTTTATATTTGAGAGCAAAATATATGAAAAAAAAAATTCTTATATTTAAAATCAGAATACTATTATTTTCTCTCGAACAATTTAAATATAAATCATTCCCATGTATTTATTAGAATTGCCTTGGTGAGTTGAGAATCATCCTTCGATCCTTAAAAGCAATTTTAATTCTTATTGTTCCATAATTATTATTTTCAACAATTTGATTGAATTGTCAAAGTCACATTAAAATGCTAACAATATATTTATTAACACCCTCTATTAACGTATAAATTTATGTAAAATTTATTAAATAATAAATAAATTTTATTAAATAAAGATTTACATCGAAACCAGCATAAATATTAACTAACAATCTAAAAATATGTTTAAAAAATATTAAAAGAGTGGATGAATATATTAGGTTAGTTTATTTAAACTTTAAAGAAATATTTATAAAAAATATTTTTTAAATAAACAGTTTTTTAAGAAACAGATGAGATTTATTTTTATAAAAAATTAAAAAAAAATCATATTTTTAATAAACAATTTAGATAAATACGTTAAAAATTATTATTTTTATTAAAATATTTTTTTAAAAATAAACATAAACAAAAAAAATCCATTATTAATCACAAGAGAGACTAAATATCGTTGAACTTGATCATGAAGTAATTGTGCATATTATTAGGTTTAAATCTTCTCATTAAGAAATAATTAATTCATAAAACCTCTTTATTTTTATGTATAGTATATTTTAGAATATAAATAAAAAGTAAATATAATTTTTTAAAATTATATGTTTATGAATTTTTATTCATTTAACTTTTAGTAGAATCATTTTATTTAATATATATTAAAACAATGTGATGAGAATATGTTTTCCCAATAAAAAACATTGGTATCCTCCAAGGCCCACCCATAATATATATTAAAATACAAAGCAACTATCAATGAGGGAAGAATAGGAATGCCTGGTAAGCAATGGAAAGAAGTGAATCAATCACCCAAAAACACAGAACACAATACTAGTGACAAGTCACACAAAGTTTTGTGTTTCAGAGATTGGGAGGATGTACTATTTCTAAATAATTGTGTTATCTTACTGAAATTTGATAAACCGCAATCTCGAGTTTGATGAAATAATAAATATCAAACCATATAGATTAAGTGCTGGTTTAGAAACTTTGAACTCATTTAATCAAATTCAATACATAATCTAATTTTCAGATGGAGACATTACAATTTACGAGACAGCCTCATGCATTCCTTCACAATAAGTTTTGTCTTTTATAAATAAAATTTCCTTCACATACATGATTAAGAATCTAATATCCGATGATATATTTAAAAAATTCAACCATCTATTAAATTTTTTTAACAAATATTATTATTTATGTTATTGTCATTATCAATTATATAAATATTATTTACATTTATATATATAAGTTGTATCTATATGAATGTGTTAAATTTATATTACATTGATTTTAAATTTAAAATAATGTTATTTTTTATTTCACATTCACACAATACTTTTCTCTCCATATATATCTTTATTACATCATCTATTTTATCTTATAATACTTTTTTTTTATCTATTTCTGTATTATGAAAATTATTGTGAGAATATGAAATAGGAATAATATTATCCTTAAATTTAAAATGAGTTTGCCCGGTCCGAACGTAAACTTGTTTATCCAAATTATTTCTTTTAGACGAAAAAAACTCAAAGAGGCCTTAATCAACGAAGTAGGAATAAATATCAATTAATTTTAATCAATTGAAAGTACCGAGAAAAAAACATTTATTGCTCAATTATGAAAAACCTTACTCACTTTGTTGATAAGTAGTAGATTTTTAATCAAACTTTCGAGTTGCATTAGAATGTTTAGAAAGTTATACCACAACAAGAACAAACACTAAACTTCATTTCATCAGATGGAATTGAATACATTGATTAAATACATCATAATACTCTAATGTGAATCATCATTATACTTAAACCAAAACTATGGTAACTGTTAAATCTTTTACACTTTACATTGTGCCCAAACCATTTAAGGTAAAATTCTACCATTTGTGTTACAATATGCAGTATCTCAATTTTCTCTGTAATGAATTTATTCTTAATTTTATTTTTTCCATTCATTCAATGCATCGTTTTCATTTATGCTACATTGTCTTTCTTCTATTATTGACATGTTACTATTAAACACTGAGTTACTTACAATTTTGCAAGTCTTATATTTGTGCAGTAAAAATTTCTTTAGAATGGTACTTGAAGCATCTCAATTTCATTCAGTTGGCTTAAACTATCATCCTTTACTTCTGTCATTTTGTATAGGCTTAATTTTTAAAATTTGAGATAAAATTGGTTTTAGTTTTTAAAATTTTAAAAAAATAATTTTAGTCAATCAGATTTAAATATATATATATATATATATATATAGTCTCTAAATGCTAAATTTAAAGAAATAAAACAATTTTTTAAACCTGATTTTAGTCTACGAACAATAAATTTAAAAGATTTGAATTATATTTTTTAAAATTTAAGATACTAAAATATTTTTTTTAAAATTTAAGAGACTAAAATTAGATTTATTTAAAATTAAAAAAATTAAAAATATAATTAAACTTTTTTATATAATCAACATAAAATATTTAAATTGTTTAACTTGCGCTAAGATCCTCTAAATTAATTAAGATTGATGCATTTCTTACCAAGCCTACATTCCATTTACTCTATCTTATATCTATTTAAGTTAGGATGATACACGAGTTGATAAAACAAATGTCAAATAAGTAAGTTAAACTTAAACATTAGTTTTTTTTTTTTCAAAAATAGTTTTCAGATATATAAGTTTGGCTTGAATCAACTCAATTCTACGTCTCAATAATACTAAATCATATTTGACCCTGTTAAAAGTATTGTTAAAATCCCACCTGCACAAATTAAAGCACAACGAATTGGGTAATGACTCTTCTTTTTATTGAACAATTAGGAATGAGATTAACAGAGTGAAAAATTAGTTGAATAGAAAATAAAAGGATTGAATATATATATATATATGACAAAAAAATCCATAATTAAAAATAAATATGTAAAAACAAAAGTATTTTAGTCTTTCAAAAAATAAACTTAAATGGATCCTTAGTTTTGTTAACCTATTTTCTGATACATCTCAAGTACGACTCATTAAAAAAAGGAAAAAAATTACACATGCAATAATCAAACACATTTTTTATTTATAAAATGAATGAAAATACTAATATTCCAATCTTCGGCTGAAAGATATATCCATATTTAATGTTCGACAGTGACTTGAATAAAACTATTTAAAAAATGCATTAATAAAAAATAAAATTAAATGAATGAATGAAAATCGAGCGATATATAAATAAGATAAGAATTATTCAATTTCAACCAGATAATGGGATGGGGGCACTCTCGATAAAAGCATAAAGGTTGACCAAAAGTTCCGGACATTCTGTCTTACTCAAAAAATTTTATTGTATGTCTGACAAATAAATAATAATTGAGAAAATAGTGTATGAAGTGACATTTCAAAGAATTTTTAAATTGTGATTTAATTATAATTATTATATATAGTAAAATAATTAATTATTATAATCATTATCTTAAAAGTGTCACTTATTATAATTTTTTAGTCGTCTTATAATTACTACTATCTTAAAGTTGACATTTATTATATTTTTTTATTAATTAATAGCTTAATTCTTTTACATTAATAGTCATACATAAAATTTAAACGTATTAAAATAAGTATGGATTGTCGTGCATCTAAATTAGTTTTGAGTAGCATTTACGAATTGTTTTCTTAAACAGCAAAACCTTTCATTAGTCTTCCTCATTTAATGCACACCATCATTAAGCACACCATTTTTGTGAGGTAGCAAAATTAGAGTATGCGTATACAAAACTGAAAAAAAATTTATAAATATACTTTCTTTTTTCTTTCATATAACTTTATGTCATATTTTTTTCTTATCTCTTTTTTTTATTACTTTCAGTTTTTATTATAAAAAAGTATAATTTATTTTTTTATAAATTTTAATTTATAATATCTTTTACATTAT